>WTSP01009783.1:183450-224514 GCA_025331215.1 Actenoides lindsayi
CTATACTCTCTTAGGGTCATAAACCTCAAAAAAACCAGCCAAATAAAAAAAATCCACTAACCATTTATATTTTTAAATGCAAAAATGAAGAAGTCTGGCATTTTTCTGAGAGGCTCATGTACATCATTTGGAAAGCCTTTTCTCTCCAAAAAGGAGTGATTATTTAAAATATCTGTATCTGCTGGAAAGCCTCTTTAGAGTCTTAAAACTGTTGTCTTCTAAATGTTTTTTTCTTACTATTAGTTATATTATTTTAAATGATTTGTAATGTGTTTTTAATAAATTATGAATGCCTCTTCAAAAAAATTTACAGTGCAATGACTGAGTTCAGGCGTGAAATGTACATAAATTAAAGCTCCAAAGAGCAAATGCTGTAGGGGCTACTTGGACCTTGTGCTTGCCAAGAGCTGCTCTGATGGTTCGGGGAAGTTTAGAGGGCCTCATGTTTAGAAGTTATGAATATTTTGAACTAGCTATCTTTCACACCATATACTTTTAAAGATTATGAAGGTTGTTGTTTCTGGAAAGATGATTTCTGCACTTCAATGCAGAAGCTGAGGGCAAAAAAATATTGGTGACAAATTTGTTTGTGAACAAGATAAATGGCCACCACTTCCTCTCTCAAATACGAATATGTAAGTTTTTGATGGAAGGAAGAGATGGAGAACTTTGCTTCTGTCAAGACTATTACATGTTGTGAAGTTTGTGTGGAAGTGAGACCACGTGATCCAAATACTTTTTGTTAAGTTGTAGACTTATACTTACTAGTTTATCTCTTGCTCATTCTCCTCTTGAAAGTCTTAATTATTCCGACACAAATACAAATGCAATACAAAAGTAGATCTCATTTTGAGTATAAGTCTTTCTTTGAGTATAATGACTTTTCCATTTTGTGGTAAAAGCTGAGCCATGGAAATGCTTGCATGCGTATTTTCTTTTTCAAATGAACAGTAATAAGACCAAGATAATTATTTTCCCTGACTTAACCTTTTTGTGTGTGTTTTTCCTCTCTATTCATCAAATATTTTACATAGTTAGGATTCCAAATGTAAGTATTATCTGAATAAGAATTTTGATCTATTTTCCAGTTTACTTATTCTTTGCATTCACCAAGAGGCTTGAGCATTATATGGCAATAGTCAGCTATAGCACATTATACAGGGGAATAAAGTCATCACACTATTTCAAGTTCAAGTAAGCAGTTTTTTCATCTCTGATAACTGCTCTTGGCACAGAATTCAGGCTTCTCTCATTCATAATCTGCTACAACTCTGAAAGATTTGATGCCTTTGATTAGAACAAAGGTGCTATCCAGGATTTATCTCTCTGGATTTCCCTAGATATGTGGCTTTTGGAAGTGGCAATGATAGTGGTTTGGAAGTGCATGCTTTGGTCTGCTTTAAATGTGTGTGATTTCCATTCAGAAGTACAGCATAAAACAAAAGGTCACTGAAATCTTCATCAGTGACTTTTTCCCCTGTGACAACAGCTGTATTCCTTCAACTCCTCTCCTTCCGTCAGGATCTCACTAGGATGCCAGGATTCCCTGCCGGTTGTACAGAAACTGCAGACACGTTGTCTGTTGCACCAAGAGGCAAATAATACGTCATTGACTGCAGTTTTAAGCTTTGATTGGCATTTGGAAATACGCAGTTATTTGCAACTTGTAATTAAATGAACCCAGTAGCAGTTTCTTCTCTAAGCATATGAGAGCGCCTGTGTGTTTATTACTGAGTTTACAAAGAAAGGCTTGTTTGTCTAAACATAAATGCTTTTTGTCTGTTTACATCTTACTGTGACATCTACCTTAATTCTATGTGTGTGGGAGCCAAGAGATATTTCATTACTTTACAGTTCTCTTTAAATGTTTAAGGGCACAGTAAGGCCTTGGGAAAATACTTTTTTTTTTTCTCCATGAAAAAAAACCCATAAACTGTATTATATTTGCACTCCAGAAATGTAAACCCAGGCTAAGCCATTTTA
This sequence comes from Actenoides lindsayi, assembly GCA_025331215.1. NCBI lineage: Eukaryota > Metazoa > Chordata > Aves > Coraciiformes > Alcedinidae > Actenoides > Actenoides lindsayi. The sequence continues at coordinate 185,434 of WTSP01009783.1, forward strand.
TTCTAGCTTTAATTCAACTTCATGATAGTGGCTCTGTTTACTCTACTGGATTTGGCAAGATAGCTTTTCAGAATCATTCATCAGAAAGTGATATTTCACAATTTACTTGCGACACTGAAGCCCCCTGAATGGGGGTTTGAGTCTGTCTTATGCATGCAGAATCATCCATGTGTGAGAGAACAAGGTAGGAGATGATGGAAGAAAGATGTGACTAGCAGTAACTTTTTGTATACACTGCGTAACATGATCTAATTTGAAAATAACCTGATTTTGTATTGACAGTATAAATTAGCTAGCTGCAGTCTTCATGATGAGGGTAGCTTGCAAGGCAGGAAAGCACAGAAGACCAGGGACATACATTGTCTCAAGGACTCGTAAAGTCATCCTCTAAATCTTCCTTATCCACAGAATGCAAGCAAGATATGGTTTCAGTATGGTTTCAGGGTGATACTCTTGTAGAAGCCTGGATGCATCTGAAGAGCATGCATGGGTTGGACTTGAATGAACTTGAGCTCAACATCAGAGGTGAATGAAATTCAGGATGTTCAGTTCATGGAAACTTAAAACATTCCTACAATGGGCAGATTCTGATTTGGAGGTCACTGTGCAGACCAGCCCATTCGCAAATACAGTAGCTGCATCGCACGGCGATTCTAGCGCTGGGATGTTTCTGGTTGCTCCTGGGCATTGGGTGTGAGGCTTCCTCTGGACAGTTTTTAGACTGGAAGTATGCAGTTATTTTATTAGTGTTTCTTGTATTGCTGTTTCTTAAAAATGAAAAAAATGCTATTAACAAAATGCAAAAAATGGCATCTCTGACAGGTTCCCTATCTAACATGAGATGAAGATGTGTAAGTCGGTGTTCTGAAGGAGATCAGATGATTCTAGATTCATACTAGGAAGGTATGCCTCTGTCCACCTGAGTTCAGGCTTTTGAAGTGGACTGTTAGATAACTGATGATACACCTGCCGAAGAATATAAGTTCTAACCAGTGTGTAATAACTAGTTATTCTTATTAAGTTAGGTGCATATCAGAGGTTGGGTTTAAGAAAATTTTGTTGTTGCTGTTTTTGCTGAAAAAAACCAACCCAGCCTGCATACAGGGCCTGGTGCTCTCTTTTTTTCTTTTTTTTTTTTTTTTTCTTCTTTTTCAAGCAAAGATAAATGATTTTTCACTTTTGAAATCCTGGAGAATATCCAAGAATAGGTTCTCTATCTGTAGGTGTGTATTTCGTCCTGTTTGCTTAGATCAGGAGTTAGCCATAAGTGACACATCACTCTGATTGAAGCTATAAACGTTCTTTGATTATGTTCAGTGATTATTACAGTAACTCAGCCAAGCCCCTTCCTTACTTGAAGGTATTGTAGCTACTGTCTTCAAATCTTGACTGAGTTTCCTTGTTGTCATAAAAAAATTGCACTGCTGTATTTTGTTTGTTTTTATCTGGAATAACTCTGGCATGCATGGAACTCCCATTCATGTCATCAGATGGAAATCTAACCCTTCATGCATTAATACCACAATGTTGTGGAGAAATGGTTTTGTTTCTGAAGGCAGAGTGTGAGGGAGAGGCAAAGGTGCATATAGAAGGAGAAAAATGTGGAGATAAATATAGGATGGAACTAAAACCGCATGGTATTAGAGAGTGAGAAGTACAACAGTGGCTCATTCACAAGACAGCATTGATCTAGACATGCAGGTAATTGAAGACAGACAAAAGGATGGTTTTAAGCACAGTTTTATTAGGTTAATAGACCAGGCATATTTCTGATAGGTCCAACGTGGTGTTACAGGATTCTTACCACATAACTCATAACTTGGGATAGGCCTTCTTTAGCTTACCCACGGGATTTAGCTTGTAATCTGAGCGAAAGCCGGAACATAAAGGTTATGGCCTGCAATAGCATAAAACTAATTTGGTTGCTTGACCAAAGTTATATTTGCAATGTTTTAAACTGCAGACACAGTGGAAAGTATCGGTAGTGGAAAACCAGAACAACCAATGAGGAAATTGCAGGTAACGATATTTTGATTTCACCTCTACATGTATTTGCTTGAAACAATCTCTTACTAGGTAAGAAACAGAAGAATAAGTGACTGAATAATAAGCTAGGTTTTGCTTAAGTGGTGGTAGGCTACTTGGGAAAAATATTTGTGAATGGTTAATTAAAACTGTGACTTGTGGATTCCAGTGTTTTATTAATAATGCAAAAAGGTTAGCTAGAGGAGAAATCATTATATTTTATAAACAGTGTGCTCTGAAGTCTGACTTGCTTAGTTCTGTTCATTAGGGAAGCAGATAATAAGCCATATGCTTCATTTTTAAGTCCTGTAGATTGACTTGCAGTCTTAAAATACTGTACACTTGCTCTTCAGAATCAGAACTCATCATTGGGAGAGTTTATTCAGATGTGAACAGTAGATCAGCAAGCTCAGACTTCAGGGGTCCTTCCACATTCATGAGATAAAGGTTAGGGAAGAGTGAAACTCAATCTTTCCAAACCCTTAACTCTCATTCCTTCTCAAGACTTATAATCCCCCAGGAAAATACTGTATTGAATTCTAAGAGAAGAATTTATGATGTTTGGTGCTTTGTGTGTGTGTGTTTGGATTATTTTTTAATGATTATTTTTTAATCATACTGGATAGTGGCTTAAGTTAGAATAGAAAAAAATTACATAATTACAATAGCTAAATTTAGATTAGTGGAATGAAAAAGTCTTCAATTACTGAACACCGTATTTCTAAGTCCCTGCATCTGTGAACCTCTCTGCTAATGTTTAGTTGAGGATATAAGAAAGTTCGTGATTTCAAAAAAATTTATTTTAACTATGCCAAGGGAAATTTTTTTTTTGTCTTTCCCTAAAGCAGGGGTTTGTTTTAGTTTAAGTGATATTAAGAAGTCATGTTGATTTTGGTGAAGGGGAAAAAACCGACAAAACCCAAGCAAATGTATTCCCCCTATTCTTACAGCTACATAATCAGAGGCTACATCTGCATTAGAAAATATAGAAGTGATTTTCAAGTTTGTAGATCCATTTAGGTTTCTTGGGCAAGTCTGTTCCTGCTGACACACCACCACCCTGACATCTAATAGAGAAAACAGTGGACAAGAAACCTAAATGGAAGTTGTGGTGCTCTGTAAAAGATGCACCCCTATAGAATGTCAGTGTGCAGGACCTTGTGCTCTACTCTGGAAAGTAAATGTAAGTCCAGACCTACAAGGTGAGAGGCTCAAAAATGCTTAAGCTGGGGTGGCACAGGAGCTGGTACCTGTTCTGAGAAACCATCTTGGGACTCCATTCTGTGGTAGCTTCAGAGTCTCTGAGATGCTGAATATTTAATGATTTAAAGTAAGTTTTTAAGATGTTGGACATAACGGTCTGATATATTTAGTTTTCTGTTCTTTATTTCCTTGTCACTTGTTTAAAGATCAGTTTTAGTAGAAGAGAAAACTAAAAGGTGGGAAGTGTTCATTTCTCAAGGAATTGCATCAATCATACAGTATACAGTGGATTGTTTAACACAGTCTGTGGAATACTTGAATATGAATTTCTGGGTATTGTGTGTTTTACCTGCTGCATCATAGGCTTCTGCAAACAATACTGGCAACTGTTAAAGGTCATAGACTGTCTTGAAATTGTTTTGGGTTTGGATATTATTGGTTGCTGGATATTATTACAGTGTTAATAAAAAAATCAGTGTATATCAGAGTGACAGGAAGGGATAATAAAAATAATGGTGATAATAAAATATACAAAACGAGTGATGCACAGTAGAGTTGCTTGCCACTTGCCTACCAATAACCAGTCAGTTCCCAAGTAGAGGTGTCCCCCAGCCAACCTCCCCAGCTTACATACCGGTCATGATATCATATGGTATGGAATACCCCTTTGGTTGAGCTCTCCTGGCTGTGTTCCCTCCCAGCTCCATGTGCACCCCTCGCCCCCTCTGGCAGGTCAGGATGAGAAGCTGAAAAGTCCTTCACTTTGTATCAGTGTTATCAACATTATTCTCAAGCTAAATCCAAAAGACAACACTGCACCAGCTACAAAGAAGAAAATTAACTTGATTCCATCCGAAACCAGGACGCTCAGAAAATGGTTTCCGGTACGGATGTCAAATTGTTTATGAAAAAAGATGAGAAGCTATTCTGGGTGTTTTTCAGTTACAGTTTAGTTGTTGGAAGTTCTTTCAATTATAAACATATGAAAGATTAATTTTTACAGAGAGCTTGAGAGTTCTTTCTTACTTTTGTGCTTTTTGTGCTAAAAGAAATGTTGCCAGAAACTTTGAAGCTAACTTTACATATGGTGATTCTGTCAAAAACTGTTGCCGTTCAATTCAATCCTTTGCAGCGTTGCTTTCAGGTGGGTCACATTTCTCCCCCCCTAGAAAACTTACCAAGGCCGTTACATCAAGAATATGGCCCCTAGTTCTTCTGTGGGTTCGCTGAGGAACGGTGCCATATGAGGGAGCGTGCTACCAACAGTTGAAAAAGCATCTGAGCTGGAGTGTGGAAAATAAAATCTTGCAGCTGCAAACGGTGGCTGGGAATGCTGTTGATACGTACCGGTTTACTCGATATAGCCTGGCAAAGAATTCACTGTATCCCCTCTTCCTTATTAGTTCTCTTACACTTTCTAAAGCCTTCCTTATCCCTTCTATTCGAAATAGAATAAATCTGATGTAAGAGAAAGGTATTTCTCTTGAGAATAAAAAAATGTAATCATCCTTTCTGTAGAGAGGGCCGAGGCATTAGGTGTGAAACTTCTTTTGACCCAAATTTTGTGAATTTTTTTTTTTTGAATTTGCAGTAACTTTTTTTTTCATTTCTTTTTCTTGTAGGACTTTATTTCAGGCTACTTGCATTTATTGGAATGTATTTCTGCAGCTTATGGGTCTGTGTATAGTGAAGATGATGATGAATTGGAAGAAAGGTAAGATGCATGTATATGAATTGTAGTAAATTGGTGGTCTAGGATGCCTTCTAATTGGAACTGTAAATAGGATTTTAGAACCGGAAATCTATCCACAGCCTTTAGTAAAGGAAATATTTCCAAGTGCTATTATCCATGTCTGGTGCTAGGTATGAGACCCAGTGCAGCATACCCTTCCAAACACTGTCCCGCTGCACTGAACGTAGTTGAAGTGCTTGTCAGCTAGTCTGTGACCGTTTGGCCACACTCCACCCCAATACACTATTCAGTTGTTTGTGAATGGGTCCAGTGTTTGTACCTGCAGAAATCTGCTTCGTTGCCTTTCACAAGTATTCATGAGGTTTTTTGTTATTTTTGCATGCAGCGGGGCTTCCTGACATCTGCTTCAAATCAGGTTTTTTTCTTGTAATATTTATGTATGCCCTCTTGTCCTGTCCTGTGTATTAAACTGAAAATAATTCTTGAATAGACATCCATATCATGTAGGATTTTGTGTACTACTTATAAATGCCATCTGGATTTGATAGTGCTGTAGAAAGGCAGGATGCTTTGTTTCTTGACAAAGCTTTGTATCAGAAACACTGTCAGGAAGGAGTCCGTGGGCCTTTCTTCCTTTCAGACCTGAGATAGCACTGTCTCTGTTTACAGCTTCACTTCATAGGCTTTTAAAAAGTCAAAAAAAAACCCCACAGCCCACAACCACAAAAGGCCTGAATAGTCTGAACTAGCTCAGGGTTTCAGTGATGTTGCTGCAGACTCTCATTTATAGAGTCTGCAGAGTTGTAGCAGGCGGTTTGCCAGAGTGACAAATTAACATTAGTGAACATTTCTGAAACTTTTAATTAAGCTTGTTTTAGGCTTGCAGACAAACTGGAGCATATATTTCCATCCCCTGTTTAAGAATGTTTTTGGCTTCTAGATGAGTTTTCCTAAGTGATCCCAGCTCTTATAATGTCATCCTAACGAGCTGTGCAAAACATGGTGTGTTTTATTCTTGAGGCTTTGTGCACAATAATTTTGCTTTTAATACATGTGTGTCTGCGCCCCGTGATTTTTTTTTATTTTGAGTTTCAGGTTTGGGGAGGGGGAGAGAAAAAGCAGCATTTCACAGGGTTTTCTGTTGGTTCCATAAACTGGCCCATATTCTCTCTAAAGGTGTGTGAATCTTAGGTAAACTTCTATGAAAAGTTTTGTATTTGTAAAGAAATTCAAAAGGGGCACACACTGTGTAGTTGATGACTTCATTGTGAACATTTTTTACAGCTGTAATCCTTCCTTCTGGATGTTATCTTATGGCTGTGGCTCTTGCTATACGGCTGAGTTAAGAAATGGTTCCTCTTAGAAAGCTCTACTTCCACATGGCTTTTGAAATGTTCAGCTTTGCAGATGAATCAGATGAATTGTTCTAGGTTTTGGATTGTGGCTGAATAGATTTTGTGGGTTTTATTTCAGGGAGGTGTTTTTGTGGTTTTTTTTGATTTTGTTTGGTTGGTGGTTTTGTTGTGGTTTTGTTGGGTTTTTTTTGTTTTTTGAAGGCTTGAGCAAAATGAGCTCAATCACTTGTAAAAGAGTGAGGGAAATGCAAGTCCAACTTTGGAGCAACTAAGATTGGAAAGCTGGTTTTAAGGGCAAGTACTGAAGTGCCTGAGTATGATTTAGAGGGGGTTATTTCTGGTTAAATTATAAGCCAAATTCAGACAAACCTGGAAAATGCACCTGTGGAGTGGGAGTGAACAGAATGGCTCCAAGTCTTTCTGGATATTTTCCTAATCTTTAATAAAGCTATGACTTGGTGAAGGAGATGCTCCTCATGTTACATCCTTCGGCAAAGTAATTCATTACTTAAGAAAGGTGCAGGAAGCAATAAACATAGGTCGTTTTATTTTTTTTTTCCTTCTTGGTCAGAACATGAAGGATTGTCAAAGACGAAGCTTTTCAAGTGTTTTTGAGTCTAAGTATATTCCAATTTGGAAACATTTCAATCCAAGAAAGAGTTGTGTATGGAGGAAAACAGATGAGATCCCTTCCCCTCCTGCCCTATTCTGGGCATGGATTTGTAGTGTATGGAAGACCGAATTCCAATGCTTTTTCTAAAGACGACATCACTGTTGTTATACTGAGTAGAAGATCTCCAACAGGAGTAACTGCGATGTGGTTTCAGCATAGTGAATTGCTTGAACGTGATAGCTTGCTTGTGGAAGAGCAGTGCTGGTCTTCATCTGAAGCCCTTTTGAGGAGTGGTTTGTGTAACAGACTGCTTATGAATGTATATGAAAGACTAAATTGTTTGTTTATTCATTGTATAATGAGGAAATACACATTCTTGACATTTTCTTTGCTGTTTGGTACACCGCATTTAACTAGTTGTAGCTCTGGTCTCATTTCATTCACTGAATAATCTTTTGCAGTTCTCAGCCATCCTCAGCTTAGAGCCTGGCATCCTGAGTGGCAGCATGGGTGGTTACTTCACGAGGAAACTGTTTTGTAGGGGTTTTTTTTTTGGATGTGTGGTGTTTTTTTGTTGGGTTTTTTTTGGTCTGTCCTTCCGCCCCACCCCCCGCCCCGAGGATGTGAGGTGCAGTCTGAACCTGTTGGAAATAATCCAGCTTCAGGTTGGCTGATTTGTGTGCATATGAACATTATTGTCTTTTACTAAAGCATAATAAATGTATATTTTCCATTCAAGTGGGCTTTTCAGTCTCATTAGTAGAATGGGGAATGTATGAGAACACAATATACTTGTTTTAAACAACTCTTCAATAATTGTAAGCTGAAAGTTTTTCAGAAAATTTTGCAGGAATGCCCCATATGAAGAGATGAAGAAGCAGCCTTCTGTTCTTGGGCTGTAAAATTCTGAGCCATTAATATTTACAGCATTTTGGTAACTAGCAGTAGAAGGGGTTTGTATTAATTCAGTTTCACTGGAGCAGTTGTTTATGTCATGGTGAGGGTAGAATGTATTGTATGTGTCTCTGTTTAATGGATGGGATAAATGGCTTCAGCTTGGTCCGCAAATATAAACCATCCTAATTTAAGAGCAGCCCTGTAAAACAGGAATGTGCACCTCATTTTAGGTCAAAGCATTTGTAAGGAATGTGTCCAAGACACCTGTTGAAAATTAAAGCCTTTACTCCCCTTGTACACAAGATTTTCAAGAGGTAATTACCCTCAGTGTGAAACATAATATAGCTCCCATTAGATGGAACACACGGAATGCAAATTGAATAGACGTCTTGTCGGGAGTACTTCTGAGAATTAATAAGGCTGTCGAAAGCAGTAGCAGAAGTGTTTTCTTCGCCTTTGTGTACAACTTTTCCTCTCCTTACCTCTTGCAGTTGATGATGAGGCTGCTGCCATTCAGCTCAGCAGACAGACACAGGCTTCTTCCATGTCACTGCCTTGTCTCCTGCCAGCTGCTTTGTTTCTGTGGAGCTGGCTGCTGCCTTTAGAGGCTCCTGCTTTTGTCTGCAGCCTGCCCGACTCCTTTGCGCTCAGTTCCCGGTTGCTGTGCCAGGGGCTGGCGCGGAAGTTTGTACTTTGCTGTGAGCTACAAGGATGAGAGTGACAAAGTGGGGCTGCAGGGTTCAGCATCTCACTTTGTTAAGCCATTCTTTTATCCTTGAGGGAACTTCCTCTGTGGAGATGGCGCTGGAAGTTAAGCTTTCATGCTTTGTTCTGGCAGCCGAGCCACAAATATCCAGTTTCCTCTCTTATTGTTTGACATTTTGTTTATGTCTTTCTGTTACAGAAATAGAGCAAACAGTCTTTGTGTTCAGGTTTTCTGCTCCCTCTAACTACTGAATGATGATAAGGTTCTGGTTCAGAGCTTGCCCTGGTATTTCCTCTGTTCTTTCTAGTTTTGAAGATCTTTGCCAAGCGGTTAACTTGTGTGCCTGTCCATCTGCAGTACCCGCTGACTGCTGGTTGTGTTTCAGTCCCATCTGATGGTTGTCAGGTAAACAAGGTGTGAGATATGCTGGCAGCCTTTGGCTCTTACAGAGCCTTCACTTGTACTTGGAGAGACAGACGGTGCCTTGGCTAATGTCACGCTGTAACGTGGGTGTCTTGCAGTGCAGCCTTCTGGGCCGTGTTGGCTCTGCTCCAGAGCAGTTTACTGTAATTGCTGAGTTCAAACATTAAAACCTCTTTGAATGTGAACTAAAAATCTCTAGCCTGAAGTAGAGACCGTAAGTTTGACTGAAACCCTTCAAGTTACAATGAACTCATTAGACTTTATCCATTAATTCATGGACATTTTCAGCAGCTCTGTTGTAGAGTTAATCATCAGTCTGCAGCCTTGCCAAGCGTAGTTTGAGTTGTCCCTGGGAGGGAAGCTACAATTTCAGATGTCACAAAAGTACTTCAGGTTCTGTCCCTCATGCTGAGTGATAAGCTTCTATGGTTTAATATGAAATGGCATATGTTGATTGTGTTTGAGGGTGGGTGAAATTAAAGATCCATCCGCACCTTTGACTACCTAAGTAGGAGTGTATCAACCCCACAATGCTGGTTTCTCTTTGCTTTTGCTCTTCTCTTCTCTTTTTCTTCCCTGCAGTATATGTAATGCTTTGTCTCATGGGATGGTGAGGAAATGGAGTCTGCACTTACGTGATGCTGTTTGCTTTTTTCGGACAATCTTATGGCAAGTTATGATTTGTCCTGTTGGCAGCATTAAGCATTGGAAGAATCAAAGTGCTTCTGTCAGTTCAGAAATAAGTCAGTAAAATACCTGCAGTGTTTGGTGCTGCCTCCAAATGCACTTCTTGTTTCACTGCTAGCAGTGACTGTGGCTAATTTACATTGTGGAGTTGTATTTAAAGATGTCTAGATAAAACCTAGTTAATCTGTGAGCAAAAACTTGATTTTGTCAAATCAGCCTTGCAATCTAAGCATGGAATTGGAAAGCTAGGTGTTGGCTTTTTCTCTCCCTGGTAACCCCCATTTTGTGCTTAATGTAAAAGTGTATGGAGTGCTTTTTGGCATGTGTGACAACTTCAGTACAAATCAATTCCCAGTTAGAACAAATAGGTTTTTGATGTGTAAATTCAATAAATAAAATGGTCCCGTTACATTTCACTGAAAACTTCTGAGCTACTTTGATTCATATCTTCATTTTTCTTATGGATTACTTCCATGTGAAATTAGAGACTCAGACACTTAATACACTTGTAATTCAGCATTTCCGTTTAAATAGTGGTTTAAACATCAAAAGAGCTGTAAAGCCTCTGTTGTCTATATATTTTCTGGAATACAAAACTTTCCTTCCACTGCTTTAGTTGTCAACTTTTCCTGTCCTTTCTTTGCCCTTACTTCATTTTGCTGTAACTGTTTAATTTAATTTATATTTAATTTAGATGGTAAAGTTGCTTGTGGAGTTGCCTGTGTTTTTGCAAGCGTTTTGGATGCTATAAAAGTGGATGGTGGATGCTGGAGGTGGTTGCCTTCTCTGCTGTACCTCCAGAACTTACTTTCTTTTGCTTCAGAAACTTTTGAAAAAGATACTGATGTAGTATCCAGCAGAACAAGATACTTATCTGGGTTTTAGAAAGACAGTCATACAAATAATACTAAACCATAAAACATAACCCTGACAAGAAATAAGTGCTGGCTAGGATGACTTTTCCTCTCTGGATCATAGACAGGTGCTATCCTAATGGAAACCCCAAAAGTTAGGGGAGATATTGAAGAATCATTTCAGAAACTGATGTGAGAACCAAATGGCTATACTACAGTGTTATTTCAGGAGTTGGAAAGTTAAAAGTAATCCCAGTAGCTGAATTAATGGGCAAACAAAATGCTGGTCAAAGGTGCATAATAAAATTCACGTTGTTACATAGTTCTGCAGTTTTCCATGTGTACTTGCAAGAATTTTGTAGATATGATTTGTTTTTCTGTGTACAGACATGTATGTGTCCTTTAGCTTTTCAATATGATACCTTTCCAACAGAGGAGCAAAAAGCAGTTTTGTTAAATAGGGTATTCGGGTATACTGTATCTAAACCACTGGAGTGTAAGACGTCTGAAATATTTTTAGAGATCTATGACAACTGAAGTATTTTGGCCAAGAACTGATGTGCATTTCACAACTGAGCACTTGGAGTCTGTCCTGGCTATTTGTCCTAGCACTGAGAAAATGTGATTCCTAGTAACATGAAATTTTCAATATCATTTTTAGACCATATGGTAAGAGCTGCAGATGATGCTTTTTATGTTGGGTTTTATTTGCGGTGCACTAGCCTTTTGGTACTTGCAATGTTGTTGTTCTTTTTGTGGTTGTTTTGAACAGCTTTTGGAATAAAGTACAAGGTTTTGTGTGTATATATGTGCGTGTGGGTGTCGTGTTCATACATATGTATGTGCCATCAGTTGTAAAACAGATATGTCTCCCAGTAAAACCCATTACCTTTTCATATTCTATTCCATCTCTTGTTACTGTTTGTTTTGAATGGTCCCTTTGTTTTGTCCTAAATGCTGTGCTGGTTGCTCTCAAGATACAGTTTTTAAAATAAAGGGGTAGGGACAGACCTTCCAGACATCTGTCTTAAATCAAAGTTGCTTTAATTTCCATGTCTGCCATCTTCTATCCATCATCTGTGCTAATCCTCAAATAGTCAACATGTGCAGGATTTTATATGCTGTCTCATAGGCACAACTTCAGCTTGTATTTTCAACTAGTTTATAATCATGTTTGCTTTAATGTATTCTTAGCCTGCTCTTCTTTGGATTTCAAACACAGAATCAAGAGCACAGTGTTCTTCAAGTGTCATTTTAGTGTGTTCAGTGTCTTTTAATAAATTTCAAGTTAAACAAGCCCGTCTGGCAGCTCACGGGATATGTTTGGACATTCTTTGTACTTAGATTAACAAGACTAAATCTTAGATGCATTTGTAATTATGTAGATTGACATGAACTCAAAGTTGTCCTTCAGATGGTTCCAGAAGACCATAGAATCATAGAATAGTTTCAGCTGGAAGAGCACTTGAAGATCATCAAGTCCAATCTTACTCCTAGCCCGATCAAAAAGTACTAAACCATGTTCCTAAGCACAACATCTACCTGGCTCTTCAACACCTCCAGGGATGGTGACTCCACCACCTCCCTCGGCAGCCCATTCCAATGCCTGACAACCCTTTCTGGATAGAAATGGTTTCTAATATCCAGCCTGAACCTCCTCTCGTTCATCTTCAGGCCATTTTCTCTTGTTCTGTCACTTGTCAGCAAGGAGAACAGGTAAGTGGTTGCATCTCAGAATGCCACTATCATTGTTAGTCTTGATGTTCTCCCCTCACATAGCCATGCTGAATAGATGGTAGCAGCTCGGGAGGTAAAAGGTTGAATAATATTGTTCAGTAAGCCATGCATGAAACATCTTTTTTAGATCTGTTCAGAAAGGATTCATTGCTTATTTCTATTTAAAGGACAGGTTTCTACTTCAAAATGGCAAAAAGATCTTAGTTGTGATTCTGGGTTCTTTAGGAAGAAAGTATTTCTGAAAAAAAACCAGCTTGGTTTTTTTCATCTTACTGGAGAGAGAGATACTGAGGTGTGGGACACACATAATAGGCATAAAATAAAGCCCAAACTGGAACACAGGGCTCCACTTAGGAGAGGACAAATTTGCATCCACACAGCCCATAGGATATAGATGCAGCACCTTTAGGTAAGTTCCAGAAGTGATCAGAATATTGACATTTGTTTGCTCTGCTTGGAAAGGCCACATCCATTGTGTTAATTTGTCCAGAAGTGCTGCTGTGTGACAAGGTCTGGGGGGAGAGCGTGTGGAGGAGAGAAGGTGGCACATGTCATATGCAGCAATGTCTGTGTAGAACAGAAATCACAATCAGACATGCTTTTGTTACCCTGAAACAAACACTTTCTAACAGCCTTTGTAATGTTGTAATTAATGTAAAGTGAGAGGCTTTGTCATTCTTTTTCTGTAGCACTTGCCTGTCACTTCTGACACGGTCCTGTACAATATATAAAATCACTCCAGCAAGGCCCGTTTGGTGTGAATTGAGAGAAAGATGAGCGTTCTGTAGGCATGTAGAATGAAGGGCTTTGGTCAGTGAGCATTGCATTCCCTCAGAGACTTCTAAACCGCTCTTGAAAAGCTCTTTTCTTAACTACTAAAATTAAAAGATGAACTTTTTGTTCTCTTACAAAACAGCTTGGTGCTGAACAAAACAGATATTACCCCCCTTCCAGGAAGATCATTTCCTTCTGTAAGACATGACATTTTAAGTGTTTCCAACAATAATTATCAAGACATTCTCAGGATTGGAAGGCATAGCGGAGATTACTTGAAAAAAATGAGCTTAAATGGCAGCTGGCTGCTTCACCTTACTCCAAAATCGATACGGAATAGCTTAAGGAATGCTCGGCAGAGCCCAGTGGCAGTAGTCATTTAAATGATAGAACAGTGTAAACAGTGTCTTTGTTTATGGTGCAGATTTCCTCCTTCTGTATATACACAGTGTGTGTCTTGGGTGGAGATGTGAGGGAGAACTAGGTGAAAGGTCTGGAGGAGACCAGTGAGGGCTGGGAAAGAAAGAGAACATGGGCCACATCCTCGGCTGTTGTGCACTGGTATGGGCTGAGAGCTTGCAGCAGCTCTGGAACTGAAATCTGCAGATGAGTCTTAGGCTTGGAGAGGAAAGAGGACTTGGTGACAAGTGTGTCTTTCCAGAAATGGAGGAGTCACAGCTTTGAAGACGTGTGTGTGTGGGCAAAAGAGAAGGAAAGAAGGAACTTTTGGCTATTTGTTTGTCTTTTTTTAATTTTATTTCTTACTTTTATGCTGCAGTATGTGATAATTTTCCAATTAAAATGTTTTTTACAGTATAGTCCTATCAAAATGAATTTCTTCAGAAATGCAGAGTATTTTTGGAAGTGTTTAATGGTTGATTGCTGCATCATAATTTTCAAGTGTTCATAACCTTGTGATCAGTCTCTGCCCCTGCATTACACCATATGTTACCCTTACTGTTCTTGTTCATTTATCTCAGGGTGATTTGTGTGTATTTTGTTCTGGGTATTTTGTTTATCAGCTGGGGAAAGAGAGCCATGCTGCTGTCAGCTTTGATTCTGCCAGCACTGAAGAAAGGAAAATTCCTCTTCTCCCTTCCTAGTGCTTGGACAAGACAGGTTGTGATGTAGTCTGAAAGGTGTGAGTGTTATTTGCTTACTCCTTATGTAGCAATTTAACAATAAAAAATGTAATAGCCAGTGTTGTAAGTGTTCTCAAGTGCTTTTATCCCTTGAAAACTTTTTGCTTGTATTACCTACCCCCTCTTGATGTGTTTTGAACTTGGCCTGTAAATCACCATGGGCCAGGCTCTGAAATGATTTTCCCTATCCAGTTGTGGTAACTGGGGCTTAATGTAACACAGATTTGTAATATGACTGCTGAAGTGCTGCTCAGAATGACTGAAGGTGTATTCGAAGTGCGAATTTTATAGTAACTACTGTACAAATCATCTTATGCTGTTGATTTACGGTATAGTGAAAATAGCACATCACTATTTTGTCTTTTTGTTACAGGAGTCTGCCTGGTTAGGTGCTGCCTTCTCATCTGTGCCTGTAGCTTCATGCAGAAGGCTTACTTGGAAAGTGAGCAATTAATGAGAATGGGAACCTTTCTGAAAAGAGATGAAGCTGAATGGTTTCCTCTCACAGATGCAATCCTTAAGGAGCTCTCTTGTGAAATCAGAGAGGTTTTATAATATAGCAATTGCAATATCTACAGTTTAGCAGATTAAAAAACCCCACCTGTTGATAGATGAGCCTAATAGTGTTTGATAACACTTGGGCCATGGGATGCTTTAAATGAGGTGGTGGTGTTTGTGGTACTATTTACCTCCTTCGCTCTATCTTCAACACTGCTGAGCATAAGCAGTTTTCAAGACTTGACACTTAAAACTTTTATGATGTGTGGCATTCCGCTGGCTGACTACCAGTAGCAATTTGCCTAAGGCAAAATATGTTGTATTCTTGGTGAAAAAAGTGAGAATTTATCTGTGTGTGTCATCTTAAAAATTGTTCCAGATGAACACACAACAAGCATAACATGCCTTTTAAACCCAATCATCCTGAACTGAGGGTATGAGTTAGCAGTGGGATCTCTGCTGATGATCAGTTGGTTGGGAATTTTGCTATGTAGCAGAGTTACATAAAAAGGGTTGCATTTTCCATTGCGTAAGTTCTGGAGACCTGAGGGGGGGAAACCTAAACTAGAAATAATAAGGAATCAAAACATGTAGAGGGATACTTTACATAGTTCAAATTTATATAGATTAAACTTGGCAAAATTCTGCACTGGTCCCTCAGTGTGAGTAAGTGTTAGCCTGTGCAACGTGGTCTTTTATACCGTGTAATGCTCCTCTAAGCCATGACCACCAGGTCAGGTGAATTCCACTCTTGTGGCAAGCTGATGGAATTTTGCTATCTTGATGGATTGAATACTTGCCAAAATAAGTCATACTGTGTTAAATTAGAGAGATGACTGGTAGGCAAAACACATCTGTCTAGTGTTATATGTCTGATGATAAATGCTCTGAAAAAATAAACATATATAACTGTGAATAAGCTGCTTGCAGCCTATTAGCTCACAGCATTAGCTGGATCCTCCTGGTGCTAAATGCAGACGGCAGGCCATGGGACCTGGAGTTTGGGATGTTTCTGCAAGGGGCATAGTTCTACAGAGCTTTCTCCCTTGAAGAGAATCAAGTGCTAAGTGCTGTTTTGATTTAGCTTTTCACACAGCAATGAGTAATGAATACTAAAAGCTGCCTTTTTTTTTTTTTTCTTCTTGCAGAAGGAATGGAGGGAAAAATACGTTTCAGATGCTTGGGGGTTTTTTTTGCCTTTCCGGAACTGAATGTACTCGATATCCATAGGTTTGATGTTGCTTGTATATCTTCATTTAGTTCTTTTTCTTTGATTGTGATGTTGTGAGAGATCATAAACCCACAATACTGTGTAGTTCATGTCAAGGATATACAGAGTGTTAAAAGGCAAGTGTGAAGTGCAGATGTGTTTTAGAAATGTTCCTGTTCTTCATTATTCTTGTGAAATTAAAGCTGAATGAGTCCCTTAAAAACCCAACTACCTGACAAGCTTCAGGTGTACAGACGTAATTCCCATGTCTAACTCGTACAACCTGTGGCTGTTGGGAGCCCTTGTGGATGTTTTGAGCTCTTGTGTGGGCTGTCACAGGGCTTGCTCTGGCAAGGCTACTGGAACTCTGGGTGTCTGTTCTACTTACAAACACCGAAAGGCAGAGTTGGATTATACCTCTTTTCCCAGCAAGTTGAGGTAGGCAGTCTTGTGCGAACAGGTGAAGCCATGGTTAAGCTATGGGGAAAAAAAATGGCAGCACTGTGGAGAAGAATATACTGTAATTTTTATCTTAAAATGCAGAACTTACTGTGAGATCTTTGTTATTTTTTGATACCTATTTTGTCCTTTTCTTTAAATGTTCTGCACAAACTAAAGAGACTGGAGAATGTGAAGATGCTGGGAAAGGGATGTGTAGTATTGAAAAGACATTTTAAAATAGGATGGAATATTGCTTAATGTTTATAAAAAATGTGTGGGAAGCTGAGTATTGTTGTATATAGTATATTGATGCATTTTACAACACCGCATATAAACTATGGGAATGTCACTAGAACTATGCAGACACAGGCCAGCTGAGTAGCATGCCTGTACTTTCCTGTCTTCTCTATCATGGATACAAAAGTGCAACTCTTGCTGAACTCCCCCTCTATATTGCATGGGTCTATACCTTTTGCCAATTTCTGTAGGAGTTTTTGAGAGAGAGAAAATGTAGGATCAAGCTCCTTTTAAAAAAAAAAAAAAAAAAGAATTACAGAAGAGAAAGTGGCTACATAGGTGCCATAAGTAGGTGTTGACAATGCATGTAGTAACTGCTTTTATTATAGAAAATAAATCTGGGAAAGAAACCTAATAGTCCTGCTTCATATACACCTCTGAGGCCTTCTGGGATCCTGATATCTGATGGAAGTTTTCCTGAAGAGTGTTTTGGACAAACTCTTTTAATAAATGTTTTGGAATTAGGGTTGTGGTTTGAGGAGTTTGAGAGGGAGGGAAAGGAAAAAACTATTCAGTCAGAGAACAGCATCTATTTCATAACATGTAAAAAGAAAAGGTTGGCTTAGTGGTTATATCATGGACTTTAGAGAGAATGGCAACCATCTGTGTGTATGAATCTGCCCTCCCCACATCTCTTTCTCCCACTACTGGGCTGATAAATCATTTTGAAGTCAAATACCAGGTACATGACGTAAGTTTTTGGGAAGAATTAAACATAGCACTTAACAGCCAGGAAGACTGCAAGTCTTTTGTGAATATCTGACAAGTGTCATCTTTAGTAGTGGTGTCTAAACTAGTAAATGCTTTATACCTTCCTTCTCTCATGTTAAAAAAAAAAATATATATATATATATATATAAAATTTCCAGGCTTTGCTGCAGTACAGCAAGTAATTGGTGGTTGTGTTACATTCTGACAAACGCTCACTGCAGACACGAGACAGAGCAGTGTAAGTTTTGGCTTCCTAAGTTCAAATTGTCTCAGTGCTGGATTACTGCTCTGCAAATGAGCAGCGGGGTGGCTTTTTTTTTTTTCTTCTTTTCTTTTTTTTTCCTGTGGTCTTGTGGTCTAATATTAATACATTTTCAAAATGGAAACTCAATGAATTAGATCATTTTTCCTTCGTCTGTGTCCCGTGGGATATCTAACCTGTGTTGCTTGTTTTAATTAAATTACCACATTTTCCGTATGATTAAATGCTTGAATAATGAAGACTTATGGGACTCAATTTTAATGCAGCGTACATGGATATGAGCAATGAAGGGAAACATACGATTTTACTCCAAGTGAAATCTTTTAGTAGCAAACATTTCACCTCATCTCTTTTTTTCAGATCAAATGAAAGTTGCAGAACAGTAAAATAGAAAATGTGGTATCAGGTGGTGGTGTTCAATGGGTGGGAGCAAATATGCTCTGAAGGAAATAGGCCGATGGGTGAAAACCAGAAAATGGTGTAGTGTATTCTGGGGACATGCCAGGCAAACATTTTCACAGTTATGGTATAGTATACTTTGGGTTTTGGGGCAAGGGACCCTAACTGTATAACAAGGTGTGTCTTGGAGCACTTTTAAAGGGACTTAGTGTATTTTTTCCTTTGGAGTTGCCTGGGGTTTAAATCAGGACATGATTTGGCTTAGCGTGGCTAGGTACTGGGTATCTAATCTAAAAACCACACCAGTCATTTTTAAGCACTGAGCAGTAAATGTAGGCAAGAAGTCAGGAACTTTGAGTGGGGAGCAAAATGCATTTTAATGCCTATTTTATTTTAGTTGTGGGTGAAGAAAGTACTGCAATTTGTTTGCTAGGTAAGCGCTTTCTTATTTCACTATATTAGGCTTGGTAGGGAGAAAGCGTTGTGTGCAGTGATGGAAGTGGCGTAGACACTCATCCTTACATGATAGGAATTTGGAAGCACTGCAGAAATAGTGGGGTATAAAGCAGGAAGAGCTTCCTATCCTGACCTTCAAGCTCTTTAATATCTGGCTTTATTACATTTTAAAGGGTGATAAGAAACTACCCAAGAAAGATCTGTCTTATACTGCCTATCTTTATTAGACCCATCTTGTATTTGATGAAATTTTTCATCTACTTTTCTATTTGGAGTGTATTCTTTCCTTTATTTTTTTTTAAATTTATTTGTAAATCTTGCATCCTGTGCTTATGTGTTTGTAGGCTTATTCCTTTTCTGTCCTTTTTAGCTATAAGCACTCCCCTGGTTGTTTGCAGGTGTGATTTAACTGGCATACTAGATGAAAATGATTGCACCTTCTCCAGTCTTTGAAGGAGTTGAAGGGAGTAGGACGTTTAGAGGATTGACTAATAGAGAAAGGGTTAAAGAGATGCTGCATTGTTTTTTCAGATCTTACAGGAATTACTGCTTCATAACTTGGCATTTCAAATCTTCTCTGGTAAGAAATGAAGGAAAAAGTCATCGGTGATGAACAGGGACAGACTGAAACTGTTTAAATAATTTTTCCAAAAGATTGCCACATATTTTTGTTCTTAATTCAATGTGGTGGTTGCTTGGGATGAATAAGGTTTGTTGCAGTTACTTCTCAGCAGGGATTTTATGCCTTCTCCTTGAGTGTTGCTGATGATAAAAGGGGCAGGTAGGCTACTTTTTGTTCTGATGTGGCATATCCTGAGAGTCTTGCTTTGATTCCTGCAGTATTCTTATACTTGGCTTCAGGAAAGGTAGCTTAGTTTCTCGTTCTAGAATGATCTTCCATGTTTTCATTGACTTTATATGGGTGTTATAAATTGTTGTAATAATTTGTTATAAATTCACTTTCTCTCTTGTGGTGGGGAGAATCGCTGCTATTGTAACACCTTCCCAGAATTAGGTTCTTCAGAGGCCTTCACTGCTGTGGTGTGGTGGGCTAGCAAAGGGTGCGTTTTTCATTTTCTGTTCTCCACTTGCTATTCACAGGTTTGTTGGATTAGTCACCCTCCTTTTCTTGCTCTTGTTCTCTTTCCATACAGCTCACACTTTCCTTCCCACAATCTGTCATCCTACTTTCCTACCGAACAGAGAAGAACCATTTGGTGTAACTTCAAAAATAAATGTTAAACAACCAGGAGTAAAGAAAGTTAACAGACAGCCAAATAGTTTTCACTGATGATCTTTCCTGATCTTTCTCCCACTGCATAAATAAGGGAATAACTGAACTACCACCACATTCAGAGATGAGCAGAATGCATGTGTGAATGTTTATTAGCTTTCCCCTTCAGAGATTTATTTCCCTAGTTGTTTAAATATTTTGAGAAACATACTGCAGCATTTAAACATGAAAAACATACGTGTCATACAGCTTTCCAGTTTCTGCTCTTCTGTGGATGAAGTCAAAAGTGTTCTGGCCTTAAAGCATCAGCATTTCCAGCCTGACCTCTGGATGCCTACTAAGGAGTAGTGAAAAAATTTTGAGGAGAAAAAGTGTGTTTCATAGTTGCATTTCATCAAGAGGTATTGCTGTCCCCCAGGTTTCTGCATCTTCACAAAACTCATTTCAAAGCCAAGTTTTAAACATTCATTCAACAGACACTGAGTCAAAAATTACAGTTAATTATTTTAAGTAAAGAGAACAGCATGGAAGTGCTGATCATGGTAGATAACTTGAGTAGAAGTCATTCATAGGTGATTCAGTTTGATTTTGGTGTAAGGATTCACTGGAACAGATGAAGAACTAGTGGAAGTGAAAAAGATTTCTTAAAGCCTTCTCAACTGGTTGAAGAATTTTAAGGACAAAATAGGAAGTGCTTTCGGTGTGAACACCACTATTAGGATTGGTGAGTCAACATTTCAGTAAAGGTATTAGAAACAGTAACTCAAGACTCCACAAGGATATTGGGTTAATGGATTAATGACCTTAGAAAAGCTAAATCTTGAGTGTTGGGTAGATTTATTAATGGGATGGTTTAAAACTTCCCTGCTGTATTAGAAGATCCAGAAAGTTCTTCAAATCCTAGGACTGTCTGCACATGAAAGAATTACCAGAAGCTAGGCTCTTTCAGATCTTGAGAAGGAAAATGGAATCAGTTGCAAAATACTGTTTAGCCAGGTCAGTATTGTGATATCAAGGGGACAAATGGAATACATATTAAAAGGCAATAGAATAGAGATTGACCAGAGTAAGATTAAAAATGCATACATGGACATGTTGTCTCAATTCCTAGTAAGAAAGTTACTGTAGCTTAATGAGAGGATAGCAACTAGCAAAAAGTTTATTAAGTTGTTGTTGTCACAAGGGAGATGGAGACAAAATGCAGAGCTCAGAGAGGTGAGTGCTGGACATCCTTCATGCAGGATGGTGAAGGAAAACTCAGGTCCAGGTTCCCAGAATTTTTCCTAGTTCTTGGAAATTGAAAGGGTTCACATACCTCCTCAGTGTCTGCCCTACAGCAAAACAATTATTCAAGTATTAGTATACTGTGAATACTAGGCACTGCTCTACTCTTCCACCCCCCTTCAAAAGTTGATTTTGACAGAAAGGAAGCTTTTGTGGCTGCTTGTGCATAGCTGGGGAAAAATAATTTTTAAATTCGCTTTTCATGAGCTAACCTATTCTATAAAAAATCTTCTAGATCTTGTCTGTTTGGAATGACAGATAATAAACTGGCAAATACTGGACTTCAGGAAAGAAGGTGCAAGAATGGAGGGAATTTGATTGTTAGAGCTTTTCCCACAGCCAGTGTCATACTTTTCTTTGAATTTATTTACTTAGTTATGTATTTATTTATTTATTTTTATGCTTGGAGGAATTCGAAATGTGAAGAAAGAACAAAATACCATGTGGAAAAACAGGGGTGGTCTTGACATCTAGCTAGTCTCTTCAAAGATCCAGTGATAGGCATTGCATATCATGGATGTAGACACTATTTCTGAAAGTTCAAAGTTATTTACGTGATGAGGTTATGGAATGAGTAAAAAGCATCCTAACTTATAGAGCACAGTGTTTCTGGTAGAAATATGGAGTAATTTTACCCCTCTCAAATACGTGAGTCCTGATGTACAAGACTCTGCATAGTGTAATATCACACAGATTTCTGTGAAATAGCAGGAAGATATTCATCTCAAGGCAGGAGGAATATTAGGGAAAATGGAAAGTTAGTTTTTGCTACGTAGAGGGCTTGATTTTGTTTGCCATGGTAAGCAGTGGCTGAAAGCAAACAATTCTTGGTATTGAAGCTAAACATTTTTGTTCGTTTGTTTTATAAAATACCAAGCTGTTTTGTCCATAAATAAATTCAAATTAGCAAATAGATTTATAATCAGTGATTTTTTTTTTTTGTCAAAACTGTTAGTTTTCAGCTAGTCAGTGTGTACTTAGTTTGAGTTGCGTGAGATTGTCTAGACTGGACTCAATGACCTAAGTCATAGGATGAGGTGAGGTCTTCAGTGTTTGTGGGTTTTTTTTTAAATGTAGCTCTGGGCTGATGTTACTGGCATGTCTAATCTTTCTTGTGATTAATTTCTGTCTGTTGCTCTGTTTATATTTGCATCACTGACTCATTCAGGGTTTTTTTTGTGTTCAATGGGATATTTTTCATTGTATTGCGTGGAGGAGGTACAGGGATTACTGAACATGATGTTTGCTGGGGATTACCTCCCAAGATATGAATGGACTGCCAAAAATGTAGGTACTTCAGGAACACAGCCATCGTTAGTATGTCTCTTTTTCCAAACAGAGGGTTTGGTCTTGACCTTCCAGTGTAAACAACCAGAAGAACTGTAATTTGTTACTTGGAAAAAGCTCTGTCCTACAAACATTTATCCTCAATAATAAACTATCCCAGAGACAAAATAGTAGCATAAACATGTAAGGTAAATTGACATCAGGCTTCTGAAATTCCCACCAGCAATATATTTTAACAGAAGTAAATGTCTAATATTCTTAAGAGGGTTTTTGTTTTGTTGTTTGGTTGGTGGTTTGTTTGTTTTGGGTTTTTTTGGGTTTTTTTTTTCTTAGCACTTGTGACTTGCCTGGTTACTGAGATGGGAATGGTTTTTATAAATACTGAAAAAAAAAATCTCAGTAAAATTGCTTCTTCCTGAAGAGAGGAATACTCGTATTTTATCTATGAAGTTATACATGAGGCAAGTTGAGAAACTACTGATCTCAGTGGCATGTTTAACAGAAGAGAGATGACTAATTGGTTGTTCATGGGTATACAAATGTGACACCTCTAAGGTTTCAATATTTCAAACAATTTATATTTATCTTCTCTGATTGAATTCTGAGAATTGCTACAGAACAACTAGAATAATGCTTTTAAAGAAGACTTTCTAAGCAGAGAAAATAAGCCAATTGAACATGAACAACCTTCATACAAATTGTCCAGTCACATCACAATTAAATAGCAAAAGGTGTCCTGAGCTCTCTGTTAAACTCCTTGTCCTGCACCAGTAG
The DNA here is from genome assembly GCA_025331215.1 of Actenoides lindsayi. Classification (NCBI taxonomy): domain Eukaryota; kingdom Metazoa; phylum Chordata; class Aves; order Coraciiformes; family Alcedinidae; genus Actenoides; species Actenoides lindsayi. The sequence goes on from WTSP01009783.1 coordinate 208,396, forward strand.
CATTTCTAGAACTGCAGTAATATGGGGAGAACATTGTAAGCAAGATTTACTTTGCCTTGGGCAGAGCTACTTAATTTAACCCTGTGTTGTTGTACTCCCAGGTTCAGGCGTCCTGCCAAAAGGATGCCCTGCCATCTTGCTTTGCTTGTCCAGGCTCTGTGTAGCTGGAGTTGAGATCTCACACCCTACTGACAGGAAAAAATGTTATTGCAGATTATTAAAATGTGGAAACTGTAGGTGGTGGGGAAAAACAGGCCGGTATTTCACAGCGGAGCTATTCTTTGTGATGTTAGAAGGATGTTAAATATAAATATTTGCTTCAAAAGGAGTAATTTATCTTTATGAAGTCTTCCATAGGAGAAGAGGGAGATCTGAATTTACTCTGAATACAGTCTAAATTTCTAAGAGAGCTTATATTTGAATGTAGTCTGGCTGGATGCTAACAGAGGAAAATTACTGTGGCTGGCTATTTGCTTCAAGTATTTGCCACTCTTTAGTAAAAAAAAAAGGGGGGGGAGAGTAATACCAAAACGTCCTATGGCCCTGCTTCCAGTGTCACTCTTATTTTGATCTTTTATTGATCTGTGTCTCCACTGACTTTGGTCTTAAAAGTTGCCTCTTTGCATGCCTTCAGTATTTGTTGTAAAGTGACCTCCTTAAGTCTGGTAATTATTTCATTTTCCTTGGCTTTCTATTGTGTGTGTTTCATATTTCTTTTGTTTATGAAAATAGTGATAGCACTTACGTTGTCTTTTCTAAGTAGTTTGGCAGAGCAAATCATGGAACAATAAACTGGCAGAGGCCTATTTTGAAAAGTGAACTATGTCAATTGATGCTATTTGGCACCTGCCTTTTAACTCCTCCCCTCCCTGTGCTTAGAACCAGCTATTACATTGAACAAAATTTCAATAGCTTCACTCTGCAAGGTCAGCTTGTTCATGGAACTGTTAAATGAGTAGGCTCCTTTGCGCTTGTTTGACAGAAGTGTATGTCAGCATTTAGAAAATCAGGGCAAAAATATTTAAACACTAGAGGGGAGGGCTGAAACTCTTGTAAGAGGGGGAAGTTCAATTAGTGCTGTGAGGCTCAGGGCAAATAAGAGACTTAGAATTATGGTTCTCAAGTATTTGTGCAATTTAGTGCTTTGGAATAAATGTTTCTAGGCACCCTCGATTTGTTCTAACAAACACCCTGGATCAATGTATTTAGTAAGGAGTAAGAGTTGGAGATAAATGCAGTGTTCAGGACAGAGTTGTTAATTTGAGTTAGAAGTCTTTTGAAATAGTCTTTTGGTACCTTACAGCTGTTGAAAGTTCACTTACTTACATTTGGTCACACTCGTGTATTTTTTTTTACCATACCTTTCCAGTATGTTTTAGCTAAAAGCACAGAGTGCTGTCTGGGTTTTTCAAGCGTAGGGAATTTGTGGTTCAGAGACCTGTCTGTCACTGGGGTCTTTGCGAAGAAAACACATCAGTCAAGTGTTAAAATGTGGTTTAATATATGGCTTGCTCTGAAAATCACCATCTTCTAATGTGACTGAGGGTTTTGCATCTTTCATGCATTTATATTACTCTCCAAGCAACTGGGAAATGACGGTGTTGTGTCACAAGGGGAAACCAGGCTTATGGTTTAATTCCCACTTGTACTCTGTACGTTTTTGGTGTCAGTTCATTAAGGTAGATTTTTCAAAGGAGCAGTATGTAGTGAGATCTTGAGTGATTTTGGTGTCTAATTCCTTGTTAAAAGTCTTACCTTCTGTGCCTTTGGTGCCCTAGTTTTGTTTCACCTGTAAAGGGAGACTTCCCAGTGATGATTATGGTGTAAGTGACTCTGAATGAATGAAGCACTGTGACTGAAAGAGCAGCGGTGCTGTTCGCCTCTGAAAAATGCTGCCGGAAAGCTCACTTTGACCTAGATACATGTGGAAAAGAGCCAGAGAGAAAATGTTGCTGAGTATAATGATATATCCATCTATGTGTGTGTGTGTATGTATACACATACATGCTATAGTTTGGCCTAAACTTGGATAAGGAGAAAACAACTGAAGTCAAAGGGTGATATCAATATAGGAAAGACATAATACTGTGATTAAGAGAGACTGGCTTAAAACCTGTAGACCCTCTGCCCACCTCCCTAGTGCAACAGTTTAGTAGAGCAAAACACCAGCTTTGTGTGAGAGGAAGGTAGACCTGAGCAATTGTTTTGCTGACTGCACAGCTTTTGAAGCTACAAAGCAATGATGGGATTGGGCTGTCCTTTTAAGTAAGACTGAAAGCTGTTCAGCAGCTGATAGTCTGAGGGTAGAGCTGAGGGGTACAATCTCTCAGCAAACATATGATGTCAGTCTGTGCTTTGTTAGCAGTTAAACTTTCTCTAGAGGGCTTAGGCACTACTTTCTCGTTTACTATTTCAGTCACGGCCATTAAAATAGGTGTAACAAAGTTTTATGTTAGGTTAGGGGCGAGGAACCAGCATGACAAAAATACTCTAGGATGATAGAAAAGGACTGTTCCTATTTCTTACCTATATAAGTCTTGAGAAAGACAGGATGCTGTTAGACATCAGAGGGAACCACAACAGACAGAACTTTTTAGCAATTGCTCTTAATATGCCTTGCGGAAGTGCACTATTGTGTGTGAACTGGTTTGCCAATTGGACCCTGGAATAAGTGTGGGAAGTCATCCTGGAGAGATTCTGGAAAGCACCACTGGAAATCTCCACAACAGAGAAAGTTGTTTCTTAGGAAAGAAAGAGAGGTGGGGGTGGAACAAGTCAAAGAACTAGAAAAAATCAGTCAGTCTATAACAGTTTGGGGTAAGGGAGAAAATAAATAGCTCCTATGCAGTGCTTTTATCTAATTACTGATTTTTGTTGTTGTTGTTGCTGGAGAGTGGATCAGTGGTAGTTAAAGGCTGTTTTCCAATAATATTAATGGGGTTATTTAATTTAAAATGCATTCCTGAGTTCTGTAGATTTAATGGTTTCTAGGAACTGGGGCTGTAAGCCTGTTCCCATGCTGAGAAGGAGAATGCCAAACTTAAATTATACTAGTTAAATATGCAGTGTCTGAGTGAGAGATTTCCTGAAAATCTTTACATGACTGCCATTATTTTTTGGAGAAGTTTATTAAGTTTATTTAATATCTCTAAGTAGTTGATTGTTTTTCTTCTGATCTTCTGAGAGCACTTCTTCAGGCTCAGACATCTCCTTATGCTCCTGGACCCCTTGGACATGTCAGGATGAGCACCTGGCAGAAATGCTGGGTCAGTAGTTCAGATTTGTTCATGCTGTCTGCTTGGAAAGGCTTTCAGAAGATCAGCTGGAGATCTTCCCTGGCCCAAAGTACATACTTTTTGATAGAGGTAGCAAAATTGATACGTATTTACAGATAAAATGAATATATTGGATATGGACCCAACTTTTGCTGTTGATGTGTATACGGAAGACTTAGAGGTAAAGAGAGCTGACAAAATATGCTTCAGTGCATTTCCATCTATGTGCTGGCAGTAATTTATTTTTTTTTTACCCGATGGTGGTCTTAAGGCAGCTTTCTTTAGGTACCTGCCTAAGAAATTTTCTGTCAGTGGAGCTGGATTTAATTATGCATATATTTATTTTATTTCGATCTTTGCTCCTTTTTTAATTGGGAACTTGAGAGAACGCTATTATTGAAAAATAACTTCAGGACTTCATTTACGGAGTTTCTGGGGTGCTGCACCTCAGCACCTAGCAGGCAGAGGGCCGATAACGAACACAGTGTTGGCAAATGCTGCATATGTGTGTCCTCTTCTGCAACTGCTTCCTTGCTGCTGATAGTGACTCCAGATATAGCACCCATTGCCTGTGCAGTGAAACCTTCACGTGGGAAGCATCCCAGGCCTGATTTGTCTCAGATTTCTGGGATGTCAAGCTTTTTCCTCCTGTAGGAGATTATGGCACTTGCAGTAGCAACCCATCTGTCTCCTACTTGTAAAACAAAGGAGTAGGGAAAGGGTCTTCAGTTGTAGAGATGGCTTTGTTGTGATTCCTCTCCTTCAGCATATTTTTAGATTGCTGTCTTCACTTTTCTGAGCAAGACACATAAGATTAATAACTGTTTGCTGCTTTTCCTACATGAGCTTTGCATCAAGATAGTGTCTGGTTTTGTGTGAAATTCTCAGGATGATGAAGTATCAGCTTTCTTCTTGCATATTTTCATTTTGAAACTCTAAAGTAAAAATCAAGGATTGTATTTTCTTTTAACTTGCTGACATTAATGAAGCTGGAGATACAATTGGGAGGGGGGGGATTCAAAAACATCTCTCCTGTGTTTTGTTAAGATTTGCTTTTGTTTGGCTTCACGTTGCTTATTTTATGATCCCTGCGTTTAAAGGAAAGTAGGCAGTTTGCTTCCATTGTTGGAAGATCAAAAGACAGAACACGGACTTGTGTAAAAAGAGAAAACTAAATTCTTCCAGAACCACAAGAATCTTCAGTGAAGTCAGACAAACTTCACCTTCCCGTGAGTTTGGCTTGTCAGTTGTTCACCCCTGTTAACATGTGCATCTGGTATCTGAACTAAAGAACAGCTCCCATGTGGTTCTAGAAGGCTCTGATCCTACTTACAGACTGATTCTCTTGACTGACAGCTGACTCTCCATGTAAATATATTAGTTTTGTACCTGTTGCAGTTCCATCAAGTCCGAATAATCACCAAGAATGAAAATAGGGTAACTGTTACCATTGGGAATTGGAGGGAAAATCAGGGAGGAGCACTTGGCTGGCTTCTGATTATTTCTGTGGTATTTTCCAACTGAAACTTCTTTGAAAATTACATGTACAGTAAGTTTTATCAGGATGAATACAGGATATTGGCATGAAACTGTCCTAGGTACTTCACAGAAGAAAACTAGATTGAGTGCCAACTCAGCTGGTTTTTTGGTACTTCATTTGCTCTGCTCTTTGGCCCTGTACCATTGCTGCTCCATCCCACACTGTGCACTTTACTGCCCTACAGCTGGGAGGAAGGCTGTGCTACTTCCTTCTCCCATAAAGGCATCCCCCCGTGCCCCACAGAACTTGAGAAAATGCTGGCCTTTTCTCCCATCTTGAATTCAAGTAATGGGAAATCCAGATTGTTTAATCTTCATTTTTACCTATATAGAAGAGTTATGTATAATGCACATGGAGAAAACCAGTAATATGATATCTGACACCGTCTGAGTTTTATTTTTATGTCTGTTCCATGATGGCACTGTAACAAATGACCCAGGAGAGCTGGAGAGATTGTGTTATTTTTTCTGTTGTTATGAAGAGTTTGTATGTATAGTTGTGGAAATCACTGAGGCAACACTTTTCTGTGGCTGGATGAGAACTTCATTGAAAGCTGTCAGAGCTAAGGTGCTTCAGTACAAATTCCCATTAATACTCTTGATAACAAAATAGTAGTACTTCTGGAAGGATTACCTGTTGGCCACTGGATCCCTCCACCAGGCAGTTCAGTTCCCTGCTGGAACTGTAATGTGGCTGGCTGTGTCTGCCTGTTGTTCTGGTGGTGCTCTCAGAGTTGTAGCATCGTGGTTCCTGGTTCTGAAAACTCTCACCTATCTCCTTTTACTTGTGCTTTCTTTCCAGGAATCTTGACTGAAGCACTAAACATGATGAAAAGAAAAATGAGCTGTTACATATAAGCCACCTCAGGTTCTTACCATCTCAGAAATGGGCTGCTTATACAATGTTTGTTTTCTCCTTAACTTTGGTGCCAGGGCTCTGCCTTTGTATGGTTGAGTTGATGTAATGGAAAGCTGTGATGAAGCTTTTGGTACAGGTGTTGCTGGGAACAGTGAAAAATGTCTTTGCTGCCAGAGAAATGCAAATCCAAGCTCATTCATAAATGGAGACTCACTTTCCATCCTCCTTTTGTGTTTATTTGCACCTCTGGTTGAGGTTCAGCATTTTGAATATGCTGAAGTGGATCCCATCACTTGATCATCAGATCTGGATGAGTTGTTACGGTACAGTCTACCAAAAGATAGCCTAAGTTTGTCTTTTCCTAAGCACAGTTTAGATGCTTTAGCCAAAGTTCAAGGAGAGGTTCTTTAAGCTAGAAAAAGGATGGTCTCTCTGCTAGGTTAGAAGTCTGTGGGTGTAGAGGAAGTGCAAGAGCCCCCTGGGGCTCAGGCATTCCTGTAGCTGTGTTACCCATCACGGATTGTGCTGCCAATCTGCTTTCACCTGTTACAATAGAAAACGTCATATGGGATGGGAAAGGCAATGTCATCTCCTGTGCTCATAAGCTCTGAAGAGAACAAGGGAAGGCAGTAGAAATCTTGCTGTTTCATTTAGCAGCACCTGTATGTGGGCTGGGTTATGCTTGGACAGAGGGGGGCTTCTGCAGAGCTGCAACTCGGAGTTGCCTGAGCTATGCAGGTGCAGTGGTGGGAAGGGCAAAGGGGGGATGCTTTACATTTCCCACATGGCTTTCTGAACCATTTAGAGGCGGTACAACAAACCTTGGGGCTTCTCAGTCTAGAAGATGATCTCTGACTAGTGCCTGGATACTGAACTGGAACAATGAGATAACAGAAAATGAAATAGATCATGGAAAATATAACTGAAATACAGTGGTTAGATCATCTAATTCATCAGCCTTTCAAAGCAGGATTGTTCTCAAATGTATTTTCTGGTGCATTGTCCAGTTTTATTTTTAAGAAGCCCATTAAAATGTTTAAACTGAATATTGCACTTTAGTTGGAGTGAATGTATGCTGCATGATCTCTGTGACACCACTGCATAATTTACATTTCTTGCCATGCTATTAATAAATCTAGACAAAGACCAGATGCAAGCAAGCTGTAGCTGAATTCAATCTGTGAAAGCTGGGCTAACCTCTTTAATAGCATAACATATGGCTGCTACATTAACACAGCCACTTTTTTTTTTTATTTTTCTGAAAGCTAAGCAGTTTATTGAAAGCATGAGGGAAAAACCCTAAGAACAGAAATAAAAAATGACCTTTGATACGAAGTCTTCCCCTTTGATAGCTTCACCATTTAGCATAAATTGATGGAAATATACATCCAACCTACTGTTACGATTTTATAGTCTACACTTTTGTTTCTTCTGATGCCTCCTTTTTCATTCTTTTCTGCGCTGAAATCATAGAAGATTTTTAGGACAAGTCTGTATAAACCCTAGGCAGCTATATATTTGAAGAGTTAACAAATGCAAGGTCTTGACCAATGGCTACCATCTTATTAGAAAAGAGTTATGTCACAGTGTAATTATTTATATTTTTGGGGGAGGAAAAAAAAAACTGTTTGAGAAACTTGTATTGGTGGTCTGTAACCTTTTGTATTACGTACTGAAATAGCAATCCAGAGGTGGGTTTCTTAGTGGAAAGGTAATAGCAAGGCAAGCAATTGATTTTCTTTTTTAATGGCAATATAGAAGAATGCAATTAATGACTGTAATTTGCATGAATGAACAAACATAATGCAAACATATGTGAAATGTTGTTAACCCTTCCTGAGAGGCTTCATTACTTTATCTTGAGAATAGCCAGTTACCAGCAGCCTCTGATGCTTCTTAGCTAATTGTACCACTTCTCTACAAAAGCGCTTGTGACAAATCTCTGGAGGGATGTCAGAGAAGAATATTTTTCTAATGTTTTCAGGCTTTTTTGTTATGAGTATTTGTTCTCATTATTCAGGTCCACATTCCATAACTAGCTGCATTTCCCTGGCTTTACCCTGGCTCTGCCAATGTAAAGCAGTCAGAAGTCACCTTAATTGTATAATTAAGGATTTTCCTTGCTGCGAGTGCAGAGAATCCCTGGGGAATGCTAAAAGCCTCTGATGAGTCCAGGTGTAACTAAAGCCCAGCCAAAACAAGGTGGGGCCAGGCCATTGCTGTGGTACAGCAGCCTCAGAGGCCTGCTGGGCAGCCAGCCCAAGGTGGAGTTTTCCTCAATTTGCGTTGGTTCAACAACTTAGGGGAAAAGGCAGGGCTATGACAAGTGCCAAAAATGCTGCAAGTGAGGTCTTGTGGTTTTTTTCCTCATCCCAACTGTATTTTTGTGCCGCTATATTCAGATATGGCTCAGCTCATGAACTTCAGACCATCTTTCCTTAAAAATGAAAGGAAGAGATTAACATGGGTTTAAAACAAACAACAAAACCATAATTGTGGGTGTTGGCTTCCTTTTGACAAAAACTTGGGATGGTATAAGGTTTCCAATTAATCAGCATAGTTGTGTGTAGTTCTGATGCAAAACTGCAGGCATCTCGTTAGCTTTGACTAAATTACATTAAGTTATTGGATTTCCTTTGGAAGCAGTTGGTTGAAAAACTTTTGAAATCCTTGTTAACAATATTGTGGAATATTTATATTGCTCTTTTATTCAGAGGTTGAAAAATTTAATAACCTATTTTCTGGATAGTTTAATAAATAGTAGTTCCCATGATATCATTTGTACTCAAACATATAGTTCTAGGCGGTGCTTTCATTGTCCATGAGGCCCAAAACAGTGGTTTTTTGTGATATGGAAAGAATACGCTAATAAAGGATTTGAGACCTTACAATAACATTGAAGTATTTTCATGGAAACAAAATTATTGAAGTATAGTGGTTAAGTTATTTTTGTTTCAAGTAGATATTTCCAAATGAAAATAGAATAACATTGTGTCTTTCATCTTCTTTTCCATTCCACATGAATGTTTTTATTTTTGTATGTATAGCACACACTACTAAGCCATCGTTCATCTCAAGTGTGTCTGAAATTGAACGTAACATGAGGAATTCACTTTTCTAGTTGGCAGACATTCTCAAATTGTATGTAGATAATATATAAGGAATTCTATTTCTAAAAAGAAATTATATCATTTTATTATTCAACACGAGAAAGAAACCTAACTGCAAAATAAATTGCATAGTTGAAAGAAGGGAGAGTTCCTGCGTGTCAAAGTACGACTTCTTCCTCTTCCTATTCATTCCCTGATAGTCTGAGGACTGTCACGAGGAAAGCGACTGTCATGTTTCATCTGTCCAGGTCACTGGCCCATGTATCTCCTTCCATTTATTTATGTCATTCTGGTTCTGTTCATTTAGGACCCAGTTAGGCAAAGGTCTTAGACACATGCTTCAACTACAATCCAGTACTTCACAAACCGAGACCTTAAGTAATAGCATCTGTGTAACAGGGACTTCTCTCAGCTTCCTGCAAAATGTGCTTGATAAGTCATTTCATGTGGCCTCTTTTAAGGAGTTTGTGTTGGATTAATCAAATTGCTTTTTGGAGTCTCAGAGTGACCTCTCCAATTAATCTTGTCTTTGGTATTTGAAAGAAATTTATATATTGGTTTGGGCTCCTTATGCATTGCTTAATGAGGTAATATATTGTCCAAGGAGAATGAACAAGGTATAAAACTGCAGTGACGTTATTTGGCAAGTCAATAAAAGTAATAGGAGAAAACTAGCAAAGTTGGTTATGGTGATGTTTAAGAAAGGCCAGGGTTGGAATGGACTGTTAGTATGTAGTATGTTTACCATAGCAGGAGAAGAGATAACAGCTCAGTTACAGGAAAATAAAGGACAGTATTAATCAGAAGACTTTCTTTATTCAGCAGTGTAGTTTTCTGCTACTGTTTCACAAGTGTCTCAACAAATAATTTCTCAGTGTAGAGGAACTACAGACAACAGAACAGTAGTGAAAATGTCTTTATTTTATCATCTGGCTTGCTGATTGGTAGGCAAGGACCTTTCGGCACATTTACCCAGAAGGTCACTTGCCAGGTAACTTAGAGGTACACACATCTGATGCTTTGGAGAGTGATTTTTCCCCTTGCAACTGGTTTTAAAAAAAGAGGGTTGGGGGGTAGACCACAGCTCTGAAACACCTGAGAATCCAACATCTGATCAAAGCTCTTCTGTGAGGACATTAAATTAGTTTTTCTTGGCTACAGTACAGAAGGTTAGGCACGTTAAATGGTATTTTTCAGGTCTTTTCCATTCCCTCCTGATGTCACCTTTAAATCTGGTAATTCATCCTTAAGTGGTGAGGCAACAGTTTTCACAAGAAGAATTCACTTGCAGAAGACTTTCTTGTGGCATTCCCTTCCTGCTGACATTTCCTGGTGCTGAGTGCACTTATCACACTCCTGGAGCCTATGGATGGTTGATGTCTGGGATGTCCCAGCCACAGAGACGAGGGCCATGGCAGGAGTGTCTGGTTCCTGGAAGTGACTGACTTCCTGGTTGCCTTTCAATTCAGGGGAGTCCAGCTGGATGAATATATCAGAGCTCCACAGAAAGGGAAGGAGAGCCTTCTCATGTTCTGTGTTGTAGTGGCTTGTGCAAAATATAAATAAGAAATGAATTATCACCTGCCTGCTTGGGAGGGGAAAAAAACTGTTAAGGCAGCGTTTTTTGCACAGAAAGCAGAGATGATAAAATGTTTTTTTAATGGTTTTAGTGACATCCTCTGTACCTAACTTAAGAATTTACTGCATTTCATTGTGTGCAGTTCTGATAGTCTTTCACTTAGAAGAATATAATAAATTGGGATTTAATTCAGACCTACTAACATGTTCCCCTATGCTAAGTATGAAAGTTTATTGCAAACACATTTCTATAGATACAATATAATTTAATACTGGAATACTGAGTACAAGTAAATGTATTAGCAACATTTGCGTGTTATAATTATATGGTATTTAAACAACACAGAAGTAACATAACTAGATAGATATCTTTTAAGACTTAATTATGGGATTGTTTGTGTATGGCAAAGACTGAAGTGTAAGTATGGGGGTTTAATATAATGTCTGGAACTTGCCTATATCTGTCATCTAGCTAAGTTTCAATAATAATCACAGGCTTTAGAATGAAGTTTCTCTGAAATGAGAATATAAAGTCTTCTAGTTGATGGTTTCCAAGTTGAAACTCTTACTTGATTTACCTGAAGTTAAATTTGCTTTCCTGTTTTCTGTCATCTTACTTGATGAACATTGTCCAAGAAACATTTTTGATGCCGTATTGTCTGCTTTTCTCTTCTAAGCTAAATTCCAGTAAGTATCTTTCTGGGTCCCTACCTTGTTTTATTGCCGATACACCTACTTTGGTCTAAATTCTCCATCCTCTACTGCACAGCAAAAAAAAAAAGGGGGGGGGGGGAGAAGCTTTTACTGTGTTTAAGTGTTTGCAGCAGTAGTGATGTATGGTTGTTGTCTGTGTTCATGTAACCCTTAGGAAACCCTGTCAATTACTGGAATTCATCTTTATAATAAGGAGAATTCCCCTCTCTCCCTCACCATTCTTCTATCCACAAACACCCTCTTCTCTTTATCCTTGCATTTTGCAACAGGGGATTTAATCTCCCTTTCTTCACCACCTTGTCCATCACTTCGCTCTTCCAGACCTGCAAACCGTGGCTTCTGCTCCAGTGACATACCACTTGGTGCCTTGCCAAGTGTTTAGCTTAAGCTGGACTGCTGAAGTGATGACATGAGATTTTTTTGAGTAGCTATGATGTTTGTCCAGGGAATCTACAGTCTGTCCCAAGATGCTGTACTTCAGACTGGCTACCTGACGTCTCATGACAGATCGCAATGCCTCAGATAGGAATTTGGAGAAGGGATATTGGACTTCCTTGGCTGGGGAGGGAACAACTGAGTTGACAGATCTGTGGCAGCAATAACATCATCTTTGCCAGAATACTCAAAGAAGAGTGGGTGGCTGGTATGAGCGGCACTGAGGTTTTAAGTTTGTTTTTAATCTAGATATTACATTTTTATGGATTGCTGGTTAGCACATTTTGAATGCAGAATGACTCTTAGTTTTATGGACTGGTAGGACATAAGGAGAGCAGGCGTATATTAGTGTTAAATTATAGAGTCTGTTTTTCTTTTCTATGCTCTGCACTTGCAGCTTGTTAGAAAAACACACTTTTTTTCAATTTCCTGTAAAATTTCCTAATTAAAAAAAAAGGCTTTTTTGGGATCCTGCAAGTGCTTCGATAACTTAGCCAGATTTTTCCAAATGTGCTTAGTTGCTTAAATATTCTAACATTTGCATAGTTTATGCAAATCCTTACATTAGAACATACATTAGAAAATGTAAGGAACTTTCTAGTCTTGGCTGTCTGGATGGCAGATGAGTTTCTGTGTTTTCATCTGTTTTTGTAAGTGTACTCAGCTTTCAATATGATTGCTGTTCAATATGTGTTAAAACTTTCTATAAATAAAAAATCCCAATGCCTTGGTTTTATTTTTGCTCTAAGAAGAGTAAGAGAGAAGGGAATTCTTCCGGTATATTCCCCTGACCTCTCTGTCATGGTACATGGCAAAGACTGAAACATTTCCAACCAGAACACTCGGTCTGAGCGTCAGTAATATGTGTAGTGTTCTTCGTTTCTTTTCTAGCTGACGTGAGTTTACCATGATGTGCGGTTAGTGCAGCAGAGTCCATCTAGAAAGAAATTGGTGACCTGTAATTGTATGAAGTAAAGAATGCTGCTTTGGAGTGAGGTAGCGAAGATTTCGAACTGAGGATGTAACACTGGCTGCTCTCAGTGCTGTGTTGGCTATTCCACAGAGAAGTTTAGTTCATGCATGACAGTTGTGCTGGTTTTGATCAGAGGTGATGATTTCAGGACTTTGATACTCTATTATCTAAAATTTGTGAAAACCTTTTCATTCGCTAGTTTTTCATTCACTAATTCACCAATTTCTGTGTGCCACATTCCACCCCCCACCCCCCCCAAAGTAGTTCTCTTCTGCTTAAAAAAGCATGCTGGCTGTTGTAAATAAGAGCGTTTCTGACACTGCTTTCTTTTAGTGGAGAAAAAAATAACCATTTTATAAAATGTTTTAGACTCAGAACTTCTGAGATTTGTAATGACTGGACACCACGGCTCTCCTAAGGATGCTGTCTAGACACCTGTAATAGGAAATATGGTACCTGAAGTTTGAAAGTCGTTTTGTGTTCCTGCCTGCTGCCCTTACTGTGAGTTGCATGGGGGGTTGCATTAGTGGAGGCAAATAGTCAGCCTTGGATACCAAGTAATAACAATGAACTGTTGTAGGAGGGAGTTTCGCTTCCTTAACAGCTTGCTGCTACAGGCAGTTGTCTACACTACAGAAAATGCTGTTGTCCAGAATCCTTGCCTTATTTTCATACATGGGTATGTAAGCCACTTATGCTTTCCAGTGTCTTGAAAACAGCTGAGAACATAATTATCTTGGCTGAAACTTGGTCAGTGGTGAGAGATTGTGGTCCCCTGCAGCACTGTGAAGCAGTTTGGTTTGTGTTCTGGAGACCTGCTCTGCAGTGTTTCTTGTCTGAGCTGCTGGCAAAGTGTCAAGTGCTGATGACTTCAGTTGATTTCAGTTCTAGCCTGGAAGGAGCAACCTTGAGAAGGAATTCAAAACTTGAACTATCATGGAAGGTGATGAAGAGTAAATTGATCTTTTCAGGGCATTGCAGTCATCTGCTTTCTTACTAAGATAATTCAAAGTGCTGGTCATGCTGTGTGAAGTAGAACAAAGATAATTTGTGATGAGTATTCAACTAATTTCACTGTATTTTGTGGCTTTTGTACAGAAGCCAATGTATCTTGCATACCTTCGTATTTTGAAAATACCTGTGAAATTTCATCAGCAAACAGTTTTTCATTTGGTGCTTTCTGTATTTGTGTACATGGGCTTCTCTACAAAAGGAGAATTTCTGCATGAATTGTACAATTGTATTGGTAAAATGTTTGGATGCTTGTTGGGGTTTTTTTGTTTGTTTTGGTTTTCGTTTCTTGTTTTTTAATGTGGCATGACATAGCATTGCCAGACTATTAAGGGCCACAGTTCTGTTCCCCGCCATATCAGCTAACTGTTCAGAGCAGAGCTAAATCAGTGCTTAAAATACCAGTGATTTTTCTGTGTGAAGATTGCCAATATTGTAATAGCCCTGGATTTGAGCTGCAGCAGTAGGGAGCATTGGAAAATAGTTCTTTGTTCACTGTGGTGACAGCACTGTTTTTATTTCTTGATTGGATAAGCTGCACTGCAAAATGGAGTAGCGTCCGTTGCAATTACATCTGCAATTTGATAGTCAAAGCTATTTAGAATTCAATTTTTTTTAGTGAACTTACAATAGTAACAAATTAGTGTGACATCATTTGTGGTAAATAAATATGAAAACATGGCCAGTACTAATGAAAGTCTCTTTCACACTGAAACGACTACTTTCAATTTATAGTTTGTCCAGTGCTCAGTTAGATTGCCTGTTGGTTTCTTTTACAACTTAGTTTCATCATGGCAATTATAGGCCATTTGTAAATTCATTAGAAGGACCTTTGTAAGGCTACCAGAAGTTGCTGTGGATTTTTCAGTGCTTGTATTGGGGTGAAGGTATAGCGGGCTTGTGATTTCCTTTCATCGAGCTTTAGGAGATCTTTGGTAATAAGAAATGTAGAATTAAGAAATCTGCTTCACCTAAGCCTACAGCTATGTTCTTGTCTTGAAGCATATGGCTGCCTCAAGGCTTTGCTTGGTCTGCATCTGAGAACGTGAGCCTCTTTGTACTTTAATGGGAGAAGTAGCAAGTAGAAGAATGAGACGTAATATATTTGGAATCTGTGATTACTTACAATTAGATCAGTTAATGTGTTCATGTATATCAGGCCAAATTAGCATATATTAAGAGGTTTGAAAGCTTGCTGAACTTTTCTTTAAAAAATATTTTGTAACTGGTGCAAACAATTGCACGAGAACTGGGGACCAAGGATGCGAAAGTAGGTGGAAGGCTGAAACACGATTTTCATTTGCTTATTTGAACTTGCACCACATTATTCCGTAACTTGTCTTGTACCAGAACCAGTCTTGTAACTAGTGTTCCCCTGGAGAGTGAAGGTATGTACTAGACAGGAGAGCAGCCTTTGCTTGTAAAGGTGCTGTGATGAAAGATATGGAGCATTTCAAGAGGAAAAAAAACCAAACCCAAACCAAACTAAACATGAGGTGGGGGAAATGTTACTTTTTCCACCCCAAATTATTGAAAACTTCGCGTTTTTGGTTTTTTTTTTGGTAAATGTTCTGTCAGCAATTGGAATTTTTATACATTGTGTTAATCCTACCTTTATATATAAGTCATAAATCTTATAAATTTATGTGTCAGGCAGTTACCAGATCTCTTCAGTCTGTTTCTTTTTATGGAGTGATCTGACACGTTTTGCAAACAGCAGACCTAGGTGCTCTGCATGAGTCCCAAAATGGATTTTAAGCAATCAGCTCACAGCAATGGACTCTGGCACTACTTCCAATCAAGCAAGAAAATGTGGTTTAACTTAAAGGCAATGATACTGGAAAAAAAGATACGAATTATTGACCTTTTGACATTCGATTTTCAAGTCTTCAGTGATGGTACTATGGCCTTTGAATGTTTTTATTGGTACTTCCGTTAGTTCCCTAATAATCTCAACATTTCCTGGGGCGTAGAAGTCCCTTTTTTTTCATCTCTCTGTTTTTCAAACACACAGATAGATTATAGCTAATTATCAAAAATAATTTTGTTGCTTACATTGCTTATGAAACTTGAGGGGACTAATCCTGAACTTTTAGCTGACCTCTAAAAATATACATGCAACTATTTACAAACACGTCACAACTTCTTTGTTTATTCTGTGAAGAAAATGTAATAGTGCAATTGCCAACAACTAAAATCTGTAATAGAGGGGAAAACAACTGTAAGGCAATAAAAGAAAGGTCATGGTCTGTCCAAAAAGCATTTATGGGCAGTTCAGAATAACCAATACACACTCCAGAATAGATTTTTATAAAAATATTTTCATTATAGCAAATAGCTTGGACATTTTTAATAAAGACTTGTACATATTACACTTTTCTGATAACTTTTGCTGACATCCAGCTAGTTCTGAAGTGCTGGAATTCTCTTGAGGTTTTCAAGTGTGAAGACCAACAAAAATTTGCTAAATGCTTCCAGTGCTCTAGCCCTGAAGCAACATTCTGCAACCAGATGATTCATATAAACTTGCTTCCCATAAGAGAGCAGTGTAGTGCTGAAGGGGCGGGGGGGGGGGGGGGGGGGGGGCGGCTGTTTGTCAGAGACTTGACTTGCTCCAACAACAAC
>WTSP01009784.1:0-11378 GCA_025331215.1 Actenoides lindsayi
AATGCTGGGAGGGCTGGAACCCCTCTGCTGGGAGGCCAGGCTGGGAGAGCTGGGGGGGTTCAGCCTGGAGAAGGCTCTGGGGAGACCTTTTGGTGGCCGTGCAGGACTTCAAGGGGCCTGTCAGAAAGATGGGGATAATCTTTTTATCAGGGCCTCTTGAAGTGGGACAAGGGGTGATGGTTTTAAGCTAAAAGAGGGAGATTTAGACTGGAGAGAAGGAAGAAAGCTTTTACACTGAGGGTGATGAGAGCCTGGCCCAGGTTGCCCAGAGAGGTGGCTGCTGCCTCATCCCTGGAACCATCCCACGTGAAGTTGGATGGGGCTCTGAGCAACCTGCTCCAGCTGGTGGCCCTGCTCCCTGCAGGAGGATTGGACTTGATGGGCTTTAAAGGTTCCTTCCAACCCAAACCATCCTGCCATTTTATGATGTTGCAGTTCAGATTTCTCAGTGTGTTCCTCACCTTTCCTGGGCAAGCTGGAAGGTGCAGACCTCTCCCCTCGGGCATGAGGAAGCTCTGAAGCAAAGCTGGTGGGATCCCTGTGTTGGGCAATGAAGATGTTCATCTAACAGTAGGTGCAGTTGTGAAAGACCTGAGCTGGCTGCTTAGCACACGCTAACTGAAGGATATGGAACAACCGGCCCGCCTTGCACAGCCCCTGGGAGCCCCAGTTGCACCATTTCCTTCCCTGCAGTGGGGAGCACACAAGGAGATGGAGAGGAGCCAGCATGCAGCCCTGCAAGGAGCAGGCGGCTGCCTTGGGAAACGCTGGCTTCTTCCTCTTGCACGAACAGCGTGAGTTCCCCCTTTTGCCTGCTTTATGTCAGTAGTAACTTCCCTGGCCGCGTTAAGTCCCTTTGAGAGCTTCTCATGGCCTGAGCCAGAGTGCAGCGGGTACAGATGGGTGTTTGGGCTGCTATCACCAGGCAGGGAAGGAGATAAACCTGATACTGGCCAGGAGAAATCCCTGCTTCGCTATTCAGCCTTCCCAAAGATACCCTGACTCTGCTGTGTAAATGAGGTAGCGTTGCAAGGGGGTTAAAAATCAGATTAGGATTTAAAAATGACCCGAAGGAGAAGTTACCCTTGTGCAATTAGCAGCGCAGGCTTTCGCGGGGAAAATCAAGCTGGCACCACGTAAACCAAATCGCACTCGCCGTTTCTTCAGGCTTCTGATCCCGGGATGTGGCTGAGACAAGGGGAGTTTTTGCCCCAACGATGAATTAAGCTTTGTGTACGCGGCTCGTGCTGCAGCATCGCTGGGAAGTCAGCAGGTTGCGCTGGCTGATCAGCCGAAAGCACGGTCGGACATCCCATTTGAAGCAGATAGCAGGCTGGAGGAGGTCTGAGGCAGCTGCTGCCTTTCTTCTTTGCTAAGTCTGAGCTGAAGCTGTGCTGCTTGCACCATCCTGTTCAAAGGCTCCATCTCGAAGTTATTTTGCCTTCATTAACATACCTGCTAAACCCGAGTTAGGCAGGTTTTAAGGGGGAGGATTGAGGAAGGCAAAACAAAATCTTCATGCTACCTGTATCCTGTCTCAGGGGGAGGATGAAACTCCCTTTAACAGGGGAGAGAGAAGAGGGGGAACCTGTTGCTCCTGTGAAATGGTTTAAAAGCCTGGCAGAGATACAACGTTCAGAGCAAAATACAAATGGCAGTGAAATGGTAAGAGATGCAACAGGAGAAAAAGTTTCAGAAAATGCTGTGATGCTCCCTCCAGCATCAAGAAAAGAGACTAAAAATAATTAACATGGAAGAGAGTGGGGAAGGAAGGGGATTAAGGGGGGTAAAACTGCATGAGCAAGTCAGAGGCTGTTGCTTTAATTATCCAATATGTGCAAAGGGACCAGCTTCATCCCTTGACTTTTTTAATAGAACTGAAATGCTGTAATCCTTTCAATTTTCCTGCATTAAGAGAACCTGGATTTCAAAATTACAGTTTTCAGTTGGCTTCACACGCAAGCACACTGCAGTTTGGCTTGGGCTCGTGATTTTTGGCTCAGCTTACAGCTCTGTAAACGAATTGAAGAGTTTTCATAGAATCATAGAATGGTAGGGGTTGGAAGGGACCTCTGGAGACCATCGAGTCCAACCCCCCTGCCAGAGCAGGGTCACGCAGGACACACAGGAACAGATCCAGGTGGGTCTTGAAAGTCTCTAGAGAAGGAGACTGCACTGCCTCTCTGAGCAGCCTGTTCCAGGCTCTGTCACTCTCCCAGGAAAGCTTTTCCTCACGATGAGGTGGAACTTCCTGTGTTTCACCTTGCCACCATTACCTCTTGTCCTACCGCAAGGCACAACTGACAAGAGACGGGCCCCTTCTACTTGACACCCAAAATTTTTCAATCAGGCTTTGGAAGTCACACGCCTTTTGGCTCTAGTACCTGATCCTGCCAGCTGGACCCCATTATTGATGGCATTGTCGTTTCCATAGGGTCTGGTTTATCTGTAGATCCTCCCCGTGAAGGGTGCGTACACCACCGAGCCATCCTTGCACACCATGTCCACTCCCCTGTGCTTCAGGCCTCTGAAGACGAAGAAGAAGCAGAACAAGGTGAGTTAGCCTGTGGCAAAGCACTTTGTCAGCTACAAACCCTCCTTCTGTCCATTTTTTTCCCACTTATTTCTATTTCAAGAAAGTTTCAAGCACAGGCATCTCCCATCAACCCAGCCTGGGACCCGAAGTCGCTGTGTCCACCACAGCCCTTGGTGTCACAGCCTCTGATTTTGTTTGCAGGTTGACTTGAGCAGATATTTGCCCATTGCTCTGCAGCAGCTAGGAAAAAAAAAAAAAGAACAGAAGATGAAACCCACAAGCTAAAAAGGAGATTTCCCAGCCTGGGTTGTTTAATCAATAGCAAGGTCCCTTTGGACTTTGCTGTAACCAAAGATCAGGCTTCGGGGAACTAGAAAGTTGGTCATCTTTTAATGCAAGTTGATTTTAGAGATGTAATGAAACATCTTCAAGACACACGTGCTGCCTTCTCCCAGTAAAGTGTCATACAACTACGTTGTTTATGTCTGTCATACAGTGACAGGGTAATGGCTTGGCTTGGACAGAGCCAGCACCTGAAGCCAACTGAAGCTTGGCTGGAGTGGGCTTCATAAGCCAGTGCGGAGCTCATGGGATGTTTCACCTGCAGCCAACCTACCACAAACCAGCAAGACAAGGAGGAGAGTCATGCTGGTCCTGCTGCATGAGGGTTTTTAAGCCTGCTGCCACCTTCCCACACTCCCATTTGAATCCCTGAGTGACTTTTTTTGTCCAGGAGAAACACTCCTGGTTACTGGTTTTCTGCTCATCAGATGTTATATGTAGAGAGGGGAAAAAATCTGTTTACCAGTCACATTTTCAAACGGTATGTTTAGACTGACTATGTAGGGAGAAAAATGATGGTACCCAGCTCTCTGTGCAATGCTTCTCATGCCCAGGGCTCAGCTAAACCAATGCAGATAGAATTGCATTATCTTAAGCTCATTTTGTTAATTACTAATTTTGTTAGAGACCTACCAAGCGAAATCAAAGAGGAGAAAAGAATGAGTGAAGTAATTCTGTGCATTTCCTCAGAAGCTCAGAAAATGAGCTTGCTTTTTTTTTTTTTCTTCCTAATTCTGTTACTCATAAGTACCCTGTTTTGATTTTCCTAACCGAGGTGTAAAGTTTTTACCAAGTTAATTGAGTTAATTAGACATGATAAAGACTAAATGGTTTGCTGACATTTTCCATTATACCCTGAGATAAAGCTCAGGGAGATGAAGAGTGATTAATTTAGATTTCACGTGGACTGGGTGAGAGCAGCAGATGCTCCCTCACCTTCCCTGTGCCCACCATGCTGAGTTTCTCAGGGGGGTTGCAGCTTTATTCCCTGTCTGGACAACATTCCAAGGACTGAAGCAATGCACATTACCCAGGGATTTCTTCACTGCTTGTTTGTAGCTGTAGCCAAAGGAGGTTTTTGGGTTTTTTTTCTTTACAGAAAGGTGGCAGCAATTGGCAGTCACTTAATTTTGCATTGATGGCTGGTGTGTGGAAGAGTTAAGGCAGAAGAGGGGGAACAAAAGCAAGCACAGAGCCTGGGGGAAGCAGGCAGTAAAGGGCCCCTTCACTGAAGAGGAGATGGGGAAACCATAATGGGAGGTAAGTGTGGCAAGACAGGGCTTCTCCTCATCTCCCTGGGTGCTGGAAGCCACTGAGAAGGAGAGGCAAAATGTGTGGGTGGAGAAAGCAAGACTAGATAGAGGGGAAGCAAATAAACCACAAAGCCCCCTAAACACTGCAGCTCTGTGGGCTTTGCAGGACACCCTGGGGTTTATGGGCACCTTCTGTGCTGTGGTGGGGGGTAACAGTGGGCAGGGTGGGTGTCTTGCTTGTAAAAGAGCTGAGTGAATAAGTATCAAACTGGTAAACTACTCAGATGCAAGCGAGCAGCGCAGCGCAATCACGGAATCAAATTAAATGCAAGTTGGAAAAAGATTACATTTAAAAGGCCATGATATTAAATCCTAGCTCCAGAACTCATCAAACTCCCTCAAAGCAATTTCCAAAATCGTAAGCACGCTGGGATCTAATAAAGCTTTCATTAAAGAGGAAACGTTTGACTCAGCCTGTCACTGGGCAACATCAGTTGTGTTCCTCCCCGACCTGTCGTGGAAGGGATACAAAAAGCTGTAAGAGTTTTCCTTTCTGTTGTACCGAGGGGTGACTGAGTTTGTTGGCAATGCTCTGAAGGCTGTCAAGTCCCAACTAATTTCTGCTAAAAATGCTTTTTGCTCCTCCAGTTCCATTTCGAGCTTTTGCTGACACAGGTATGCTGAAGCTCACAGCCTGCTCTGGTTTTTGCTTTACCAGAATTACTCGACATATAAACCCAATAGACAGGAGCCTTCTTGTTTTCTTCTATTCACCAGTTAGAACAACCTGAAAGACCAAAATACTCTAGAAGACCTTCAGATACAGAGTGAAATCCCTGGGTATGGGGAGACTGCAGTGAAGTACAGAAGGTGGTTTGGTTACAGAAATGTCAGGTTTGGGAAATATCCAGGTTTTGCAAGATTCTAGTTTAACTTCTAACACGAAATTAAGGGCAGTAAGCCCCGAGGTATGGTACTGCTGCTGTCTATTTTCAACATCTTCTTTTTTCTTCTCTTTTTTGATGGTGGCAACTGCCACACATGAGCCATTCAAGGAGGTGATGAGCTGTAATCCCATGTGCCAGCTCACTTGCCCTCTTGCTCGGCTGGGTTGTGTTGCCCCTGTTTCCTAGAGACTGTAGAGTGCTTCAAGGAGGGCCTGAATTAGTCAAAAAGCTGTCTATGTGCATAACAACTTATTGTTTCTGTTAACTATGCTGACATAGAAAAATAACTAAATTGGAAGAATGGGGCATTCTAGAGAGCACCTCAGTGTCCAAAAGGAGCTATTTCATCTGCCTCCCCCTCTCTGATCACATCTTGGACCTTTGAAGAAATAGGAATTAGATTATCACCAAAAATATTTGTGGCTTGGTTTGTTTTCCTCTCCTTTTCCTTCATCCCTCTCCTTTTCCTTCATCCCTCTCCTTTTCCTTCATCCCTCTCCTTTTCCTTCATCCCTTTTTGAAAGAGGGAACATTTTTGTTGTTAGCATGTAATGGATTCCTGAAATGCAGCATCCAGCTGGTGTAATGGGCACTGAGGGAAAGGATGGTAATGAAACCCAATTTAACTAATGAGTGTAATTTAGAGAGAGGTTTTATTGCAGAGTTTCGTGGGAAATAGTTTAGAAACATTCAGCCTGTGGAAAAAGAAGAGGGTTTGTGGTTCCACAAAAAGCCTTGCTTCAATCTGTAGAAACACATCGTGGGGTTTTTTATTAGTTAATGTGAGCAACTGAAAATGCTGTGTGCAATCATGACAATGCACTTGTCTCTCCAGCACTTCCCTCTCTGCACCATCTTTAATTTAGCTCATTGTTCTTGCAGAAGGGAATATCTTTGGGGTCTCAGGTCCCTGTCAGCATGGTGGGGTGCGGGGGGATGAGGTGCACAGCCCCATGCCCCACCCCCCTCTACTGTGGGGTGTCAGCCCTGAGATTCCCCTCGTCTCCTGGGGTAATGGTCACTCTCTGTGTATTCTGAGTGCTCTTGTCTCTGCTTTTCTGGGTTTGGGAGTATTTTGGGAGGGTTTTTCCATTCAGAAAAACCTATTGAGCAAGAGATCATCTTGGCACAGCTGGGCTTATCTAGGAGAAGCCTGTGGAAACCTGGTCCCAGCCAGGTCTTGTCTTTGGACACCTGAGAAACAGGGAAGGGCAGCACTCACCCTCCAGAGCGTGAAGGTGTTCAGGAGATGGGGCTCTGAGCACCCTGCTCTAGTTGCAGATGTCCCTGCTCCCTGCAGGGGGGTTGGACTAGATGATCTTGACAGGTCCCTCCCAACACAAACCGTTCTGTGAACTGGACTTTGCAGGGGATGGTGAAAATGGCTGGACTGCCACTGCCCTCTGATGGGAAGCAGATGAATACGGTCCTGCTGACCCGCATCTCCCTGGATCTTTCCATCAGTCTGTGTAGCTAGAGATAAAACCTCTCTCTGAGTGTAGATATGGCTTTGTAGGTATGGATTTGCCACCTGTGCTGCTCATTCTCTGATTAAGGGAAGCCCAGCCACAGTGCTGGGATTTATGGGAATGCTCATCAGCATCTGCCCAGGGGGACTGGGATGAACTGGTGTGTGCAGCCACTGGCCGTTCATAGGCACTGTGAGCCTTTTTTCTTTCTTTGTCTGCTTTGCATGTGCAACCCCTGCCTTGCCCGTGTGCTGAGGGAAGGGTCAGTGTGGAGTGCAGAATGAGTCCCTCACCTCCTCAGGGGACTCGCTCTTTATCTGACGTGAAGTGCTGAGCTGGTGGCTGCTGTTAGCAGAGGTGCACGGGCAGAAATGGAAAAGTTGCTTTGCTTTTCCTTCACTGTAATGTCTGTTTGTCCCCACGCCTCCTGCCATCCAAGCCTGTGCTCCAGCACTTGTGCTTTTGCTCGGAAGAAGGATGAGAGACATTTATCTCACCTTAAATAGTTCAGTATAAAATCCCAAACTGGGCCTTGTGGTTCCTAGGATCCCGTATCTCCCCAGTCCAGATACCCCAGTCTCCAAGATCAGCTCACAAACAATTTCTCAATACTTTGGCATTAGAACTGCAATATGCTGGATATTTAACTATGACAGCACATGAAGATGACTATAAAAATAAGCAATACAGCTGTCGTGGTGACTGTTACTCTCTTGCATTCAGCAGATTTTCTTTTATACTTTGAGAGGAGCTGTCGTTGGACTTGAAAAAGCTGGAGATAGCAAATTTGGTGCAGGAGCTGAGGCTGGTTTTGCTGATAGGCAAAGGCAGCTACTGCCCGTCCCCAGCACCTTTGGGCTGGCAGAGCCCTGCCCTCCTGAAAACAAAGCCTGTGTGGGAATGGCCCCTTGGCAGGGCTCTGCGAGGAAACCATATAATCATAAACCACTGTCTAGCCTAAAGTACTGCTAAGTGTTTAAGCTATCGTATTTCCACAGCTCGTTCAAGGGTATTTTTAGTGTTGGTGGAAAAAGTTGCTGACTCTAGGTGAAGTAAGCTCTCCTGGCTGTATTTGCCCTGTTCTGACAGGGGGGTTGGAGTTGATGATCTTCAGAGGTCCCTTCCAACCCCTACCCTTCTGTGATTCCTAAACTCTATGGTCCTGATTCGGGAAAATTAACCATTTGCTTAAATGTTTGTTATGATGAAGCCTCTCTGCCTGTAGAAGAGGATTGGGTGTGGAGGAAGAAGATCAGCTTGCGTTAAGATCAGCCTCAAGGTGCACCAGGGAAGGTTTAGGTTGGTTATTGGGAATCATTTCTTCCCTGCAAGGGTAGTCCAGCCCTGGCCCCGGCTGCCCAGGGCAGTGGTGGATTTCCCCATCCCTGGAGGGATTGAAAAGACATGGAGATGGGGTGCTGAGGGACATGGTTTAGTGGTGGACGTGGCAGCACTTGGGTAATGGTTGAACTTGAATATCTTAAAGTTCTCTTCCAACCAAAATGAGTCTATGAACATCCAAAGTAGAAAATCTGCTACTGGTAAAATGTAAATTTCCATCTAAATATAATTCCTCTTGTGTACTTCCATTGCATGTACCTTCTTTTCCTGGAGTGGAGCTGAGCAGCAAAGGAGCTGCTTCCACAGGCAGTGCCTTGGCCATGGCTCTTCATGGCTCATGAATCCAGCTGTGTGGCAGAGCTGGCTCAAGAGCTTTGTTTGGTTTTAACACAAACCTCTTGGTAAAGATAAGAAGGTGTGGTTAAACCTGGCAAAGAAAAAAACCCAGAAGTGGGATGTTTGAGTGGTATTTGTTATCCTGTTTGTGTGTTTGGTTATTTATTGCTCCATGGTCATGGCTGGTGATCTCCATCATGCCGCTCTGGTCCCTTGTGTTCTGGGCTGTGTAACAGCCCACTGAAAGAGATCTGTACATAGGATGAGTGGGCTGGACCCACAGGAAAGTGAAAGCAGTAGAGAGACCACATTGGCCAGCACCATGGATGAAAGTCTTAGCTTGCCTTTTCATGGAGGAGCAAACTTCCAGAGGACATCTGAGGAGGGTCGTTGGGTGATGGAGAAGAGCTTTTCTGCATGCAGCCAAGCAGGGGATAGGGCAGAGGACCAGCTGGAGAGTTTGCTGTTGGCAGCAGAGGTGACTGATGCTGGCAGAATGGAGGTGGCGGCTGATGTCTTGACAGCACGTGGGAGATGGCCAGTGTAGGGATGAGCTGTGAAGAGCCTTGAGATGCAGATGAATTGACATGGTTGACATGACAGAGGAGGAGCCATAGAGAGAGGAGTTATGGTGAAAGCCAGAAAATGAGCCCAGGCTTTTCTGAGTGAGGAGACATCCTCTGTTAGAGCCACAAACACTAGAGCCAGAGTGGACTATTGAAATCACCCAAATTAACTCTGGTTTAAACTAGAAAAATAATCCCATCTAATTTAAAAACTGCCAATGAGTATCCAGCAGCAACTCTTTCTTCTAGGTGACTAATCTTAGTGGTAAGGACATGCTCATGTCCAGGGCCAGCCTTCATGCATCTGAGGTGTCCCAGATGCTTTGTGATACTTCAAATGCCACTTCCAGCAGCATCACACACTCCCCCCCAGCCACCACTGAATGTGTCCTTCAGGATTGATAACAATGCTGCACCATTAAGAAAGGGTGTGTTAAAAAGAACCCTCCTCCTCGCACCATTAAATCCCCAGTTCATTCCCTGTCCCCCCCTGTTTATTTTATCGCTTGGGTTGCTGCTGACTTTCCTGTATGGCTTCTCTTGGAAAACAGTTTCACAGTTTCCTTCCATTGGTGCGTGAGGCTTAATTAAAATCTCCCTAGAATTCGTTGCTTTGATGCAATGAGGGCTGGGGAAGCTTTTTCTTTTTTAATTCCTCTTAAGAAACAATCAAGTGTCTGCAGGTAGTCTGCATGCTCCCACAGCTCTGATGAGAAATTCCTACTCCTTGGCAAAGTCCTTCTTGGACCTTCTTGGTTTAGTTGGTTGTATCATGAAACGGGGGAGACCTGTGGCTCTAGGAAACCTCGTGGACTAATGGTTTGTTATGGAAACCCTACAGTGCTTCATCCCAGGCCATGGTTATCCAGCTCAGTGGCTAGATGATGCCTCTCAGTTTTGCCCCTCAGAAGTAGACTGTGTCCCACCAAGAGCAGTGGGGTGAGCCCAATTCACACAGGGCTGTGGAGCCACAAAACCTGGTGTGTGGGATGGGATGCCCTGGGCTGTTTTGGCTGTCTGGTGGGTCCTCTTTGGGCAGTGAGGTGTGCTCGGTCCAGTGTTTCTGACCCAGATGCACCTAGACCAGGAGAAGTGTTGGATGGATCATTCCCATTTGCTCCTGGATGCTGAGCCCTGAGCTGCTTTGGATATCTAGGCTAAAAGATTTTCATTATTCATTTTCATTAGTGCTGGAAGCAAACTTGTCAGCTGCCCATTCACTCCTAGTCCTGGCTGATGCCGGATTTATCGTTCCTGGTACCCGGAGCACAATATGCACCACTGATCATCTCTAGCTGGGATGAGAGCAGCTTTGAGCTGTGTTGTGTTGTCATCTCTGCTGTACAATCGGAAAGACATCATCAGGAAAAATGAATTTCTCTAGTAAAAGACAACATGTGATGTATGCAGCTTGTCTGAAGGACTCCTCCGGGCAGTGCCCAGCAGAGGGTGCAGTGGCTTTTCCTGTCTGGTTTTCAGGGAAAGGTTTTCTTCATCATTTCTCACTTTTGTTTATTTCTTTTTATTTATTTTTTTTTCTTTTAAATAGAAAGCAGTTGCAGGGCCCATTTCCTGTCTGAAAACTGAAATAATTTAACGTCCATATCAAAATAATCTCTGCTTAATTTGAGAGAGAAGTACAGCACGATGACAGTTCATTCAGAAAACGTTCTTTGGTATCCAGCGGTGTGAAATCTTTGTCAATAGGCAACGGATGGGAGGTTTATAAGAGTCCTTTTATATTTTATTTGACATGCTTTCCTGAAGCCTTTATGTACCAAATTTTGCTGTGGTTGTTAAAGTTTGGTCATGCTTTTGGGGTGTGCTGTTCCCAGTGTTCGTAGCAAGGGCAGGGTGTTGCTTTGCCCATGGTACAAGTTCTCGGCATCACAGATGCCACAGGACAATGTTACCCCATGGACCATTGGAATCTTTAAACTCTTGCTTTTAAAATGCACAGGCTGTGAAAATTAGCTCTCTAAATCAAGTACAAAACCTCCTCCAGTGCTCAATGGCTGCTCCTTCCAGTGCCTGTACAGACCAACATGAGCTTTTTCCCCTGGAATAAGAAGCTTTAAAAACTGTCTACACAATACACATAGTTGGGTGGGAGGAATATGATACCACAATTACAAAGCTCTCCTTTGTAGGACCAGGTTCATGGAATCATAGAATGGCTTAGGCTGGAAGGGACCTTAGATCATCTAATCCAACCTCCCCATCTCGGGCAGGGACACCTCTCAACTAGAGCAGGTTGCTCAAGGCCTCATCCAACCTGGTCATGAACACCTCCAGGGAGGGGCATCCACAGCCCCTCTGGGCAATCTATTCCAGAGTCTCACCACCCTCGTACTGAAGAGCTTTTTCCTAAGATCCAATCTAAAGCTATTATCCCTCAGTTTAAAACCATTTCCCCCCATCCTATCGCTGGACACTCTTGTGAAGAGTCCCTCCCCAGCCTTTCTGTAGGATCCCTTCAGGTATTGGAAGGCAGTTATAAGGTCCCCTCCCCCAGAGTCTTCTCTTCTCCAGGCTGAACAATCCCAGCTCCCTCAGCCTATCCTCATAGCAGAGGTGCTCCAGCCCCT
>WTSP01009784.1:11478-28621 GCA_025331215.1 Actenoides lindsayi
ACTCCTCTTGATGCATCCCAGGACACAGTTGGCCTTCTGAGCCTCATGAGCACACTGCCAGCTCATGTTGAGCTTCTAGTCAATCAACCATTCAGAAATCACTTGGTTATGGTCCTTATTTCAGTGCGTTGTGAATAATTTCTCTGCCACCAAGGGTCAGCCAAACACCGCTGGAGAATCGCCAGGGATCAAGCAGTTGCTTTGGCCAGCAAAGTCTGTTTTGACGCTTCTTGGGAGGGGGGTGTGGTGCGTGTGTTGTTTTGTTTGTTTAAAAAAAAAACCCCAACAAACGAGCCCAAACACTGGTCCTACAAAAAGCCAGCAGGTATTTTGCCCCAGCAGGGGCAGGAGCAGCGCTGGTGTGAGCTGGGTGTGCCCGGGCACACCGCTGCCTTTGCACGCCCGGTGAGAAGCAGCAGAGGATAATGTCACTAGATTACAGCCCAGGGCTTGATGCTGAAGGCTGAGTTGACCAAGGCCTTGTTATTCTCATGGCAGTGGGCTTTTGTGCTGAGCTCACCCACTGGCAAGCTGTGTGGCACCAGTGCCAGGTCTCCAGAAGGTTCCCGACCCCTTGGGAGCTGTATGGGGATTTATTTATTTTATAGTGCCAGTTATGATTGACAGAAATTGGCATGGGGATAATGAGGTCTGCTGCAGGGAAAAAAAAAAAAAAAGTGATCTGAAGGCTTGCAAAAACCTGCTTTTTGCAAGCAACCAGCATCTGAACTGTACCTCTTGGGTGGGACTGGGCTCTGGTGGGTCGCTCTAAGTCCTGCAGCGTTGCGATTCAGCGCAGCCTAATCGGATTCAGCCCCTTTAACTCAAGGCTATATTCTTTTCATAATGAGCCACAGAGGCTATGGACGGGATATCGGAGAGCGCGTTGTGAGCAACGTGCCAAATTTATTCCTCTGGCAGAGGAAGAGGGGAGCCAAGCCCTCGGCAATGCGGTGTGCGGGCTGCACCCAGGCAGAGCCCCCCTCATCGCCTCGGCTGCTCCGATACCCATCTGATGAGGGCCAACAAGTGATCTCATTCCTGCAGGAACTTCACAGAGCAATTGAGCTCTTGTGTTCAGACCTGCTGCTCCCACTGACATCTTAGGGCCACGCCGAGGACATCAGCTCAGGTCCGGGTACAGCCTGAGCCCGCTTGCTCTCCTGCTCGCGGCTGTTTGGTTTATCTGTTGACTTGGAGCTGGCTCTAGACACTGCTAAAGGGCTTGCTAATGTGTTTGAAAAGCCTGTTGTTTCTCTAAAAGAAGAATCCCTTATTTAAATGTGGCGCTTCTTTGTGTTTCTCTGTGCCAAGGTGCTCTTTGTTGTTACACCAGGACTTTGTTGTTACACCAGGACCAGATGGGCTGGGCTCAGATGATCTGGCTGCACGTAAGAGGCACCAATTCAGCAGCTTCTTGACACCGTTCTCATGGTAGAAAGAGAAAATGAGTCATTTCTGCTTCCTCTTTTCCTTCCCAATGAACAGGCTGAGAAACCTGAGAAACAGACTGAGAACTACTCCCATCTCAGAAAGAGGAAACCAACCAGATGCTGGTCAGTGTTCCTGCTTCCCCATTAGTTGTGCTGTGAGTCAAAGCTGACCCAGTAGGAAGTGGCAGCATTTGAATTTTGGATGGTCCTTTCTCTAAAAAGGCCATGAGCTCTCCCCTCACTGCTGAGGATGCCCCAGGAAGCTGTGGCAATATGGAGGAACCTGATCTCTGTAGGAAGGTGGCATCAAAGCAGGTTGGGATGAACCGATGGGGAGAGCAAGATGAGATCATTCCACCCATTGCTCTGATTAAAGACTTGTTTTCCTTCTTCCTTACCTCCCATGACCCCTCGGTTCAGAGCTGAGCCACGGTGTGCGAGCACCTCAGCAACGTTGCTTCAGCAAGTATCCCATGGGATGCTCTGCATGATTTGAGCTTCGATGGTGTTTCCAGTGGGAGAAGGAACCAGAAAGGCCGCTGAGAAACCTTCCTGTGAGATTTCTTACAGTCTTGAAGAGACTCTTATTCAGACACAGAGGAAGATGAGGGGAGCCGCTAAGACTCTTTTGCAGTGGACCGGAGGTGTGAGCTCGCCCTGGGCAAAAGGCTGCTCACCGTTTGGCTCTGATGATAAACAGTCTAGAATAACCTTCGGCCAGCTCTCGCCGGTAATCAATAGGTGACTAATTAACACTCACAGGTTGGAGTCCGTAGCGGGTAATGACCAAAGCGAGCGGAAGCTGTGGCACGCAAGCGCGCGGACTGCGCTGCATCCTGCGCTCCCTGTCCCTGCAGGGAAGGAGGTTTCACTCCACCGGCTCGCTGTGCTTCCTAGCAAAAAAGGTCAAATCCTAACTTAACTGTATATATTTTCTTCAAAAATGATGAGGCAATGTTTTCCTACTGAAATGTTATCCCAACCCCTCCCTGCAAGCGAGCCTTCGTTTTCATTTTCTTTGAGAAACAGACATCTCATTTCAGCTCTGCCTCTGTCCCGCTCTTCATCTTTCGCATTTGCAGTTAATTTCCTACTTCAAAGAAAAAAAACAAACCAGAAAAGTCTTTCATTTACTAGATTGCCTAAATTCAATACCTAATAAATTCAATACCTTTCCCAGAAACAGTGGTTCAGCGTTTCCTAACAAAAAAAAAAAAGATCAAATGTCTGAATGATATAATTTCCTCACTTCTGACGCTCCTCAGACCCAGCGCCTTGCATTCAGTTTGGTCTCCCTCGCATCCCCGTGGCAAGCTTAGCATAAATTTTCTCCACTTTTAAAAAATAACTTGTGTTTGCCACACAGTGTCCTAAAGCTGCGAGGTCTGCTTCGTGATACGAATAACACGCACAGTTGGACACCTACATTAAGTATGTATGATGAGATCACTTCCAGTAAAATCTTGAAGCGCAGTAATGCGAAAAACATCTGGTTGTTGTGCGTTTGATTTAAAGTTGGAAGTCTTGGACAAAGGGACTATACATTTATTAATGAGTTCTGTGCTTCATGGAGGTTTCCATGCAATTTACTCGTTAGACTTCAAAAGCAGGAAACCGTATAACCCCTTGATTGAAATTAGCTTATTAGACATGAAAAGTAGGAAAATATATGATCTCTTGGTGGAATTTAATGATTGCATTGGGGTTTTTTTGTTTGTTTTCTTTTTTTTAAAGCCTGAATCCAAGATGGTAATTCCCTCCTATGAACCCACCACTGGCACAATATGCGCGTGTGTGTTTTTAATGCGCCCGTGTGCCAAAAACAAAACGGGGGGAAAAAGATCTGGATGTTGGGAGTTGGCCACACAAAGCCATGCTGAGTCCTTAGCTGAAGGTGCTGGTGCGTGTACAGGGGGTAAGATCAGAAAAGGGGATCTGGGGGTTCCCACGGCACAATCCTGTGGCCCTTGCCAAATATTTAAAGCTGTGTGGGGTGGCTACGTGATGTTTTTTCTCTGGAGCAAGGAGAAGGAAAGATGAAGCATCATCTCTCACTTGGGTTAGCTGCTTCCATCACCTCTATGCCCTCAGCAGGGATGGGTGCAGGGCTTGCTTGAAGCCTGCTGCTCCCGGCAGTTGTGCAAGAACGACTCGATGTCTCCTCAGCAAAAATGGACAGTGTGTTTGAGGCGTGTCAGTAGTGAGCCCTGGTAACCATGGAAATCCAGCTGTTTAGCAAATTGTAGAGCGGAAAATGCAACAGGGGATGAATTAGAGCTGCCCCTTGGCAAGCACGGCATAGAAAAGAGTGGGGCTTTTCTTTCTTCTTTTTTTCTTTCTTTTTTTTTTTTTTTTTAAGAAGTATGTACGTATGTGAAATCTCTAATTTTTCATTCATTGCTGACTGTCTGCCATGTGGAAAATATTTGCAGGGGCGTTGTGATGTCTCCCTCATTTTGTCTGTGGTCCCACCTCGCCTTTGCCCAGATGTCCTCTCCTTGCGCCATGGGCACAGGGTGTCCTCTGCCCCCTCCCACTCTCAGAAATGTGCTCTTGGCAGCCCCAAATCTACATGTCCTCTGAGGACAGATCCCCAAATAAGGGGAAAAAGTTGCTGGAAATGCTGCTGAGGAGCAAATCAGCACACTGAGGGGCTGAGAGTGTGAGACCCCTTCATTTGTCCATCACAACTGGATCCCCACTTTCTACATATAAATCTTTGTATCTGGCCTCTCTGTTGGTCTCCTGTTGTGCCCAGTTCTTCACCAACGTCCAGTTACAGTGCTGTGATCATTTTTCAAATGTGGGAGCTGGGATGGCAGATGAACTCTAGATCAGAAAGAACTAAGAAACTCGGATTTTAAGAGGTAATGGTGTTTCTGAAAGCTCTGTGCTGTATTCCCTCTGATGCTGCTCAAGGGCGCATTCGTTTCTGCATTTTATTTGGTGCTGCTGAGGATTTTGCTGCATTAATATAGTTTCTTATGAACTGCTATATGTTAATATAGTGTTATTATGATTTTAGTCCCTATAACCTCTGCTGTAGAGAAACACGGATGGTCCTTAGAAACATGGGCAGACAACCAAGCATAATTTAAGCAGCTTATTCTGAAGAACAAGTTATTTTGACATTCCCTCAGGCTGCCTTTTGGGGATGCAGATGCACAAATCCCTTGACTTGAACACAGTGGGGATAAATAGGACCAGTGGGGATAAATAGGACCCAACGTGCAGTTCCCCATCAGAAACAAAGGTGTAAACCTCAGGAGTTTTTGTAAACCTCTTCCTGAGCAGTTGTTTTTAACTCAGTCTGGTTTGGATTTTTATCTTTTGGGTCCAGCAGTGTTTCAAACACAGTCAAGGTTCAACTCATCGCGTTCCCGTGCAAGGGCTGGGGAAATGGCTGAGAAAAACCTGTCCTCTGGATGTGCAGACCATTACAAATGACCAATTACTGGAAAATATTCTTCTGATGAAACCGTCTGTATACAGTCTGACTCATCTAAAAGCAGACTAAGATGACAAGTCACCTCTCATGCTTAAAAAAACCCCTAGGTTAGCCCTGTGTATAAATATCCTTTTCAAGTAGCCCCATTACTCTATACATCAGGTATGTTCTGCTGAGCCCAACGTGGGTCAGTTCCCATGAAAGCACAACCAAAGCACCATAATCCTGACTTCTACAGAACATCTGCTCTATGTTTTTCACATGACTTCTGATAACGTTGCACACATCCATGCTTATATGTGTGTATATACATGTGAAAGAATAAATCAGAAGTCCTGCTTGTTACTCTGCTGCCAACTTCAGAGTAATTTCACAAATGTTTCTTGCATTTCACACACCATTTGTTGTCCGCATTCCTACGTGGCATACTTCTGCAATAAAATAAGAAGAAAATGGCAACTCCATTGATCTTCTATAAAACCAACTGCACTTTATTTTTCTCTGTGAAAAGCTCATGGAGAGATTTATACCCAACATTTCTTTATTCCTACAGTTACCCAAGACTAAGGTGCTTAGCAGGAGTACAGATCAGCCTTGGACTATGTGGACTCATTTATCTTTGTGTAAGACTAATGAAGGTCTCTATTTAAGAGCTTACAAGGTTTACAACTTTAGCTCAGATTTCTCACGTTGGCTCTTTGTTTGCTTTTTATTCTGAGAAATGTGATAGCCCTGTTTTCTAGATAAAGAGAAAACTGAGCTATGACTTAGCAGGAAATTTTCTTGACTAGTGTCTTACAGACTAGATTTTACATTTTTCAATTTGCTTCTCCTCACTCTACCTTTCTTTTCTTTTATTTTTTTTTTCCCTTTAAATGAGACATTTTCTTCCTCCTTTTCTGCTTTTTACAGTCTAAGGAGAACATGAGGCAATAGCACCAGGGACTAATGTTCGTGCCAGACTTTCCCCAGTAAAATTCTACCTGTAAAAAAGTGAAAAAACCCTCGGTGAAGATGCCCAAGGGTCTGAGGCAGCGCTTGGGGCAGGTACTGAGCTACCATCAGTGCGTCTGGATCAGGGAGCACTGCTGAGGCACCTCCACGTCACGGTGCTGCTGCTTCATTAGCGTTGGCATTCCCAGTATGGGTGCCACTGGTATTGGTAGTGTTGGGATTTACAGCCTGGAGAACCCGCTCGTAGCGGAGCCCACGGGCTCGGTCTGTGCTTGCAGGTGATGTGTTGGTGTAACGGGATAACTCCAGCTATTGCGTGGCGAGGAGCAGCTGGGATATTTCCCCCCCCTCCCCGTCTCCTCTCACCGTTCGTGCTAACCCTGATGATTTCATCCTCCCACACGTAATACCCAGAGCCGCAGCCTCGGTCCCCTCCACGCCTCCGCCAGAGGCTGGGAATGAGAAGCAGCCCTCGAGAGCAGCAAGGAGCCGACGGTAGGTACCGGGATGCGGATGAATCACTGCCCGTGATTACGTCAGACTCCCCAATATGTTTCTCATTTGCTGAACTAAGGCTTTTTGTGAGACAATAGCGCAGTGTGTGCTGGGTGTGAGGCAAGAGAGCTGGAGGATAGCGGGGAAGCCAGAGCATCAGGAATTAAATAGCCCATGGTGGATATGGACCCTGTCTCCTTTTCTAATTTTTAGTTTAAATTCAGTCACTTCAGTGGCTTTGGACTTATCCTCCTAGTAAAATCTGTATTGCCACACATCCCCCTTTCCTCCTTCAGGCTACTCGGAGCCTTCCAAAGTTTAGAGGGGGTAAAAAAAAAATCTTGGTTAACCATTCTTAAAAAATAATCATTGGCAATTATGTAATGGAATTGTTTGTTAATCCATTAATCGCAATATATGGGCACTTCAGGCTCTTGCTGCTATCCTAGAATCGTGATTCTACGTGCGAGGAATCCAAACCAATTACTCAATGGAGGTTATTAGCCTTGTTGTCAGTCCTGGGCATGTGCTGAGGAGTGGTGAAACCTGGGGGGCCATGGCCAGGATGTCCCCAGGGCTGCCAGTCGTGGTGATGAGTTGTCCCCGTTTGCAGGCTGTCCCCAGGCTGTGGAACAATCACAGCCACTGCAGGACTCCCCACACATGGGGGTTCGGATATAAACCCTTCACACAAATCCTCCAGTGTTTGCCATGTTATTTTTTTTGCACTGACTATTTGGGCTAAAAGCAGTGTAAAGTTACTGGGAAATGAACAACCACTGTTGTGTCAGAGCAAAAGATTTGTGGAGCGCTCTCCTCCCTGCTTTCACCTGTCTCGTTTTTCACTCTGGTTTTCTGTCCTTCCATCCCACCTTGCTCCCCAAACTGGAGCCAATGCCTGAAGGGGGCTGTGTTTTCTGGACTGACTGTATCATTTACTGGGAGAGAACTGCACGGGTTTGTCCTTTGTGGGGAGGAATAAGGTTTCGTTTGTCTTTTCCACCATACTTGTCTGCACCTCAGGAGAAAACTGGGTTACAGTCAGGCTCTGAGATACTTGCTCTTCATCACCTAGATGAGCTGTGGGAGGCAGTGGAGGAGGAGGTGGCAGTCTGAGCTGTACGGGAGTGGGAGGCATTTGGTGGCACATCTGGATAAGTGCAGGCATGGGGATGCACAAGGCTCAAGGGAAAGGAGAAGAGCTGCTGTATTGGCACTTCAAATTTCTGCAGACTTCCTTGGGGAAAACATGAAGCTTCTTCTTCTGAGTGCCCAGTGAATGTGTGTTAACGTGCTGGGAATGAGACTCGGGTCTTGTTTTGGAGAGAGTTAGCACTCCTTCCCTAGGGTCAAGGATGTGATAGTAGTGGAGAAAAAAGGAAATAAATCATCACTGGGAACTCCATGAGCAGCAGTGAGCTGAGTCAGCACTTGTGGGCTCACTGTCGAACAGAATTGCATCTTCTAGTGGTTTTTATCCGGGGAAATTTGGAGGACTGGTTCTCCAGCACTGCTCCCCTGGGCTGGTTGTGGTGTGCTCACATGAATGACCTGAATTTGGAAAAGATTCAGCTTCCAGCTACTTTTCAAATGTGTGTGATGCGAGCGATCCACGGCAAAACTGCTGGGTCTGACTTAAAATGAGGCAGTAATGTTTTTGAGGAGATATCTGTATGTTCTTTTACTGTTCACATTTGTGCTGGTTTGCAACCAAGCCTCCTTGTTTGGGATTTTTTGCTGAATTGCTGTATTTTCTGCTTCACCCCTTTATAGTACATTGCTGCAGAAGCGATATTGATGCTGAAGCTGGTTTCCCACCAGGTGAAACATCTCAACCCACAACAGCTCTGCAGTATAAAGAGGTGAGCAAGGTCTTTCTGGTTTATCTAGCAAATATCAGGTGCTTGTTATGGGGCTGTGTTCAGGAGCACAGGTTTCAGAAATGTTTGCTAAACTTCCCTGGTGCTTTGGGTGTCCAGATCAGGCACCTTGGACCTGACCATTGAGGGTCCTGCTGAGCAGGGATGGGATGCTCCAACACAGGCCATGGGCTGGATTCTGCACAGGTCAACACTGAACCCATAAACAAGGAATGAAGCTCCAGGAGTCAAACTTTTCATCCTCTCAACCTGGGAGAGATTTGCCCAGATGATTTACATTAATTTTAATGGAAACTGCACGCAGAAACCACAAGCTTAAATCAGGAAGACTATGTCAAGAGAGCAGACTTTAAATCCATAAATCCAAATGACAGACTCCAAGTGGGTTTTTCTGCTCACTGCAAAGAACTCATCACTATTTTCAGCTTCTTAAAGCTGACACAATGCCCAGCCTCCATGGGGATCCAGTTCTGATATGGTTTTTGTAATTCAAAGGATAAAGAAAGACAATTTCCCCGAGTAGGGTGGTGTTAATAAGCAGCTACACTAAAAGAGCAGTTCTCGGAGACTTCAGCGCAAGTTTTGGTTTGGCATCTCACTGCAGCCTCTGTGCCAAGGTGGGACAAGCTGCTGAATATCATTTCCTTGCGGTGGTGTGGTTGGGAACATGGCAAAGGATGTTGCATCAGTCCATTCTGCCTGCCCATCCCAGCAAGGAGACTGGCACTTTCCATGGAAGAAACAGCCTTTCCTGGCCAGCTGCACTTTCTAAATTCCATCCATGAACTGTGATAAAACGAAGGGAAAATACAAGTGTCAGGGATCACTACAAGGGATAGTATTGATTTTTCTGAGGATACTTCTAGCTTGGAAAACTGCCTCCTGAGCTTGGAAGGAGCTGGGGGTATAAGACAAGTTGAACATAGCAATCACAGATAGATCAAAATGCACTCAAAGAAGGGTGTGAATTTTTAACGTATTGCAACAGGTTGAGAAAACTATGACGTGTCTTTGGGCTGGCAGAAAGGAAAGGACCTGGGTTCCAGGCTTGGAGCCAAAATCCTATTGAATCCTGTGCTTGAGAGAGCCCTTTGACACACAGCTCCTAGCCTTCTGAATGGCTCTTCTTGCTTAGGAAAAAAATACCCAGAAGATTTCCCTCTCTTCTATCCCGAACCGCTCCCAGAACCCTCTCCTACCTGCTTGTATTTTTCCAGAGCCATCCTGACCTTAGCATCTGCTGGAGTTCATACCTGGCAATGCCAACACAGAAAAAGCACTATCTGATGCCACCAAGCTTTTGGAGAACCCAACAGCCTGGGGTTTGTCAAACCCCACTGGTTTTTCATCCAGGTCTGGCACTTGTTTCTTCTCTGCAGATCCTAAAATGCCTCCACGATGTGGTTGGTGCCTTGTGCCTGGTTTGCTAGTGGCAGTGCTGGGGGGAGCTGAGAGCAGCTTTGAGTGGCAGTCGGGATGGGGAGCTCATCATGAGCCATCAGACAGCAGCCCTGTCCTGGGGAAGGAAGAAGAAACCCTACCTGAAAAACATGTTTTCAGAACTTTATTGTGGGGGAAGAAAAAGCTTTTCTGCCAGGGAACAGTAGCCATCGCTAATGAACAGGGAGTAAGTAACATGTCAGTGACTGACATGTTTGTGACTCTGGACATCTGGAAGGGATTTAGCAGAAAGGTCTGGTTCCTGTGACACCACTAATCTCCCTGGCTGATGGGTTCAAAGTGAATGAGGTAGAAGGAGAAAAGTGAAGATCCAAGGGCTGATTCTTGCCACATGTGAAATAAATAAAGGACCTGGTCAGGACAGAGGGTAAACAACCCAGCTCTGCAGCATCAACTGCTTTCTCTTGCTCTTCCCTCCTCCTGTTATTTATTGGAGGTAACTACAATGCACTGAAAGCAAAATGCCCTCAGCCCTGCAGCATCTGGGTTCCTGCAGGGCAGTGGAAGCTCTAGGACTCCTTCCCTATGCTGGCTCCCCGGTCACCTTCTCCTCTTGGACTGAGCACTCGGGCTCAGCGATGTTTATCCTGGGGGAGGTGATGAGCAGAGTTTCAAGTAAACCCCAAACCACCAACTGGTACAAACTCTCATCCAGATTTTGGAAGTACTTTGAGATTCAGCCTGTGACCCTGCCTTTGGTCCAGCAATGTTGTGCATCTGCTCAGTGACAGGACCCAAGCAGACCCCATCGCTGACCTGAGACAAACATGGCAGTCCTCCTGCTGCTGCAGACCTTGGGGAGAGATGCAGAAACCCAGAGGTATTAATTGTTGGTTTCATTTTGGTGTGGTGTAAACCCTGAGGCTTCAGGGAAAAAAAGCTGTGCAGAGCAAGAGTGGTTTCCCAAGGCTAAATCTGGTGGTTGGGGCTCACCTGGGCTGTGGGAGACCCAAGCTCCCCTCTCGGGAAGAGCTTGGCCGCAGGTAAATGGGCTGCCCCGAGTTAGTCATGCTCAGAAACTACTCGATCTTACATAAAGTTGTAGAGCCAAAGGCTGATTCAGAGACACGACCTGACTTTCCAACCTCCTTGATTACTTGGCTGTCAGGTTCCTCTGAGACCGACGCAAATTTCATCTTGTCTGAGGGTTGGGAATCCTTCCAGATGAAAACACAACACACAATGTGTTGGTTGTGCTCTTTCCCTTGATTCAGTCCTGCATTAAGTAACTTCATCCCTAGAGCTGGTGCTGCTGTATGTTGTGTACTGATGAGCAACACATCTTAGGTTATTTCTCTTAATATCACACAATATTTGGAATATTACCAGGTGCCCGGCACACCTCTCTTTCTGTAAGGAGAAAACAGAAGGAATAGAGCTGGTCTGTGAGTTTAATGTGAAGTCTGAAAACATGCCTTTGGATGTCTCCTGGTTTTGAGATGGTCTTTTTTTAGTACCATCTGGGCTAAAACAACAAGGGTCTGTCCGGGAGCCATGAGCCAGTCTGTTAGCTCAGATCTCGGTACGATTCAGATACAATTCCTAATTTGGACAATTCCAAACAGGCCCTGGAGGAAAACGGCCAGGCAATTCCCTGGTTCTTCACTTTCAAGTGTAAATCACCAAAGGCCAGTGAAAAGTGAATGAGCAAACTAAAGATACTTCAACCACCTAAAAAAATCCTCCCAGCAGCGATCAGCTTGGAGGATCTTCCGATGACCTTTAAGAAAAATGTTTTATCTCCTTTTTTTTTTTTTCCCCACTTTTGAGAAGGGTTTCTGTTTAATGGAGCTTGGCGATTGGATTTTGAGAAGTTCTGCAAAATCAGAGCACCAAGTGCTTGGTGTCGATGCTGGGAATTTAATGTTGCACCCTGACAGGCGTGTTGTGCTCTGGAGCAAGTCTTTGTGCGTGCTCATGGGTACGTATTTGCACCATCACGGCCCTAAAACCCCGTGGTTTGCTCTCGGCGAGCCCCAGGAGGGAGAGGAGCGTGCTCCATCTCCTGCCTACCTGACCTGGCCTCCAGAAAAAAAAAAGAAGTACCGTTCAGGTTTAAACAACCATGACCTCATCCCGGGAGTTTCGCATTGCTGCGAGGATTAGGACCATATGACTGGGAAGCCTGTCTGATAAATGTTTGTTCCTGCTCATGGAGGGAACGTCTCTCCTGCAGCAGCTGGAGCGAGGGAGCGGTGCCTTCCCACTTCTCCTGGACTCTCGCAGCCACAGCCGACTCCTGGAGTGAATTAGCCCATCCCTCCGCTGTAATAAAAGGGAAAAAGCAAGTGTGTCTGCTCGCTGGCTTCGGCGTCGGGGAGTGCGGAGTGTGGGTGGTGCCAAACCATTGTGAAAAGCAGACTCAGAAGAATTAAAAACTAATAATGAAGAAATTAGTCTGGCTTGATTGTGCTACAACTGCCAGACTAATCCCACTGGAATCCTCCCAGGCCAGAGCATCACTCACTCACTTTGTCAGTAGCAGGCAAGTCTGCTTTTTAAAAGTGGTGGTGGAAGCAACTTTGATTTTTTTAAGCAGCTCTTTATTGGTAGCGAGGTTTTGCTTTGTTTCACTTCCAGACTTGCAGGGACTTGGGGCGAATGCTGATACAAAGTCCTATTGTATCGCACGAAAGAAATCACTTCTCTGGTTCTTCACATAAACACCAAAAGCTGAGTTTCTGTTTACCTTGCCTGAGTGAGGAGCACCACTGGAATCAAGAGGTCAGTTTGCATAAACAAAAGGGTCTGGATTTGGCCCAAGATACCTTCCTTTACAATGCGCTACGTCTCCTATATAAAACCCCACGTCTCCAGTTTCCAGTTTGATATGTCCAAGTCCTGGTGCATGTTCAGATGTCCTCTGCAAGACCTATTCCCACACCTGCATCTCTTGTAAGAAACCAATAAACCTCCGTGCCTGTGAACGTCAGAAACGTGCGTATGCTGGAGAAAACAGCACATGCCTCGCTCACTACTGCACTGAAACTGCACCTTATATTTTATGGAAAATAAGCTACGTGGACCCGGCCAGTTGCAGAAGTGATTTATCCAGGAACATACGTCTGTACGTTGAGCTTGCATAACGAAGGCAATTATTTTCCATTCAGCCCTCTTCGCACATATTGCAACATTCGTTCTCAGCAGCGGTGAGGAAACGGATCCAAACTGTTCCAGCTCTGCTTGGCCCTTTATCAAGGAGCCTTTACAAGCACCTTAGATTATATTACTAAATCATTCCCTCTTAGAAACGATTATTAGCCTTGTCATGCTATCTACTCGGCTGTAACTGCAAAACCACTACGACTAAATTAAGCCATGTGTCCCCTATATTTCCTGGCAGCAATGATGAACTTGCAATCATCGAGAAGGACGTGTCTGTATGGGCTGGGGGTTTGTATATGTGGAGGTACACAGATAGAAATGCTCCAGAATCACGGGCTCAGATGAAGCTCTGTTTGGCATGCGGCCCCCCCAGAGCAGACAGTAGTCAATGGGATGTCTCTGCCTGAGTTCATGAGTTCCTGACCTCATTAATGGTGATAAATATGTAAAGGGTGAGTGTCAGGAGGATGGAGACAGGCTCTTCTCAGTCTCAACCAATGATAGCACAAGGGGCAATGAGTGCAAGCTAGAACATAGGGGGTTCCAGGTAAATATGAGAATAATCTTCTTCACAAGGAGAGTAACAGAGCACTGGAACCAGCTGCCCAGAGTGTCTGTGGGCTCTCCTTCTCTGGAGACATTCAAACCCCACCTGGACGTGTTCCTTTGTGACCTGATCTAGGTGATCTTGCCCCGGCAGTGGGGTTGGACTAGATGATCTTTTGAGGTCCCTTCCAATCCCTAACATTCTGTGATTCTGTGCGTTTTTTAGCCATGAGGAAGCAGAAGGAAAAGGTAAAATCCAGACAAGGAGGATCTGATGAGGGATATAAACACCTTCTCTGTGCAAAGTCTCAATGCTGAAGGAAAGCCTGAGAAGGACTTTTGCTGCTGCCAATGTGGTGCCAGGTAGGAGAGGATGTTGAGTGGGGTTGTTCTGCTCCTGTACCTACCACAGTCCAGCCCCATGGGGTGTGGAGGTGGCCAGCATGGGAATGCTGGGTCAGGCAGAGCCCATGCACCAGTCCCTGCTACTGCTGCATTGTTCACTTCCCAGTGGAGTCCCAGCTCCTGCCTGCTCTGCCTGCTGCCTGGAGCCAGTGCAGTCCAGGAATCCAGCAGGAAACTGGATCTGCAAAGTGGGTCTCACTGTGGTGGGAGAAAAGGATCTGTCTGGCTGCTTGTGGGCACCATGCTGGGCTGATGGAAGCAGGGAGGAGCATCCTTTCTGGAGCAAATCAACCAGAATGTCAAACTTTACCCAGAAGATACTCGTCAAGGAGTGTGTAAGTGGATCTAATCCTCACTGACAGCTCAGGTCATCTAGTCCACCTCCCCATCCCAGGGCTGGCTTGGCATTAGCTCTCCTCCCAGCAGATGTCTGTCTGAACTGTTGGTGGAAGCATGAGAGGAAGTTGCTCAGCTTCCACCCTCCCAGCCATACGAGGCCTCTGCAATGTCTGTGCTCACGCAGAAGGAGGGGGATAGCTGGGTCCAAGCACTTGGTCTGAACACAGAAGGAGGGTGATAGTTGGGTCTGATCCATGGTGGGACAGGGCTGTGCCTCCTCCATGGTGGCCTGGTGTGAAACATGACTGGGTGTGTTGTGGGATGTCCCTCTAGCGTCATAGAAATTAGTTCTCTTCTTCATTAAAAAGGAAGACTTTTCTTTGTTAGGACCTGGTTTTCCTAAAGTGTATTACTGCTCCCTAGGTCTTCTGTCCCGTGCTTTGTTACATACCTGCTTCACCTTGGTTCTTTCAGGAGGCCGTTCTCTGAAGAAAAAACCCAACACCCGGCACTTGTATAACTTTGCAGAACAGGGATCTTCAGTCACATGCAAACACTAAGTGAAACAGCTACCAATATTTCTTTTTAATTATTATTACTATTTTAGGCTCGCTCCTCTCTTAGATGCAGCATCTCTTGGTGCTGGTGAGGACGTGAATCAACCAAGGCATCTCAACCTTGAGAACTACTCTGCTGTTCTCCAAACGGCTTCCTGACTGCGCAGCACTTTGTGAGTCTAAATATTTTTAATACGCTCCTAACTGTGAGAACCCAGGGGCTTCGTATAAACGCTCGGTTTTACTTCAGCAATATGGATAGCGTGCTGG
The DNA here is from genome assembly GCA_025331215.1 of Actenoides lindsayi. NCBI lineage: Eukaryota > Metazoa > Chordata > Aves > Coraciiformes > Alcedinidae > Actenoides > Actenoides lindsayi. Next base: position 26,372 of record WTSP01009784.1, read on the forward strand.
AAAATGTACAGGAGGGACCACGCTTGCGCTTTCATGATCTAACGTCTCTTCTTCTGCTTCGTTAACGCTGCACAAAATGCGTTGGGAGATGGTTGCGCAGAGGCCCCGTGATCAGTAGGTAATGGCCACGTTGGCATTTTGGGTGTAGCTTATTAAAATCCCGCCGAAGAAAACTCTTGTGCTGAGATACAGAGGGGCTTGTTGAGGTTGGTCTTGCGGTCAGAGTTTTGTCATGCTTTCAGGGAGCTGATTTTCATCCAAAGTCTGTAGGCTACCAGAAGCAGCCTTCTGGCCACGCATCTCCAGTTGTGAGACGGTCTGCTGACATAATGTAGTTTCTGTATCTTTTTGGCAGGCAGTAGTTTCTTCTGCCTGTTCCATTTAACCGAAGTTAATAAGTATCTTGCTTCTTTGGTTTGATTATTTTATTTATTTTTTCTTCTTCTTTTTTTTTTTTTTTTTAATTTTATTAGGAAGTTCCAATATATCATAATAAACTAAATGAATTCAGATTTCAAAGCTTAGCATCCCAAAATAACAGTCTGTTGTAATTTGGCTCAGGATGTTCAAACGTTTGCTCTCTTCCTGCATTACAAAATGGCCTACAGCCAACCCCAGCAGATCACCACACTGACGCTGGGCGCCTATCAGACCTTTAAATCAGCTGAAGCAGGCCAGAAAAAACTCACTTTTATCCATTTTAAGGTCTGTAGTGTCTGCTCGTCAAGTGGTTTGCTCTCCAGTGATGGCACAGACTTTTCCATGGCTTATGCAGCTATGTGTGTAAATGAATACTCCCAGAAAGATGTGTCAGAGTAGGATTTCTTAGGGTTTTTCTACTTCATTGCTGCCTTGCTGAAAGCAAGAAGATAAATTGCAGGATAAGGAATGAAATGAGAACACATGAGAGCTAGAAATGCCTTGTGGGAGCTGTATTCTATCTCTTTTTTTTTTTCTTTCTCCTATATAGATGATATGACTAAGTGACACTGAATTATTCCCTGAAAGTTGAATTGCTACTTCTTGTGACTTCCTGCTCTGTAATTTTACTGTATCATATATCTGCAATATGGGGCAGGGGGAAGGAGGGGAAAATAGAAAACAGATGAGTGGGTAGCAGCTTGGCCCCACAGAACTACTACTGAGCTTCAACGGGTTGATTTTGTGTGAGTGCCTGTCGGCATATGGGAGAGAAATGACAAGGGAGAGGCAGTCTTAAAAAGCTTTATCTCAAAGTATCTACTGTGGGAAGATAATTACAAGCTTATACGATGAGGTAAGAGAATTGTTTTGTTTATACCGGAGAAGATAAAGCACATATTTCTTCCATCACAATGATATATTAAAAGGAAGCAGAATATTGTGTGTAATTGCCTTTTTGGCCAGGGCTCCCCAAGGCCCCTAAGGACAGGATGATGAGGTGCCTTCTACAGCTTGAAGCTCACAGGGCAGCCACCCAGTGTAAACTCTTGGGGAGAGGCAGTTAAGCATCGCTCAGGGTAGATTAATTTGCCCAGACCTAACAAGACATACAGCAGAAAGGAGAGACCCAACTGTAACAGCACCTGATTTCCTTCAGACAGCTTGTTGGGGGATGTGTCAGAGTTGGGCTTGTGCTGCCTTCACCGTGGAGCATCGTGGCTCCTCCTGGGCAACCGTGTGGTCTGTGAACTGCTGGGTACCCAGGTTGTAGCTCAGGATGAAGGCCCCGTAGGGATGCTGTAGACTGAGAAACTGGCAGAGTTTCATGCCTTTGGACAGGGATAAGTTGGCTGTGCCACAACAACAGTGAGCAGGAGGTTTTCACTTTCTCAGGCTCTAATAAAGCACTCGTTTTATCACAGAATGGTTTGGGTGGGAAGGGACCTTGCAATGTCATCGAGTACAACCCCCCTGCAGTGAACAGGGATATCTGCAGCTAGAGCAGGTTGCTCAGAGCCCTGGCCAATCTCACCTGCAATGGTGCCAGGGATGGGGCAGCGACCACCTCTCTGGGCAGCCTGGGCCAGGCTCTCATCACCCTCAGTGTAAAAACTCTCTTTCTTCTCTCTAGTTTTATCTCCCTCTTTTAGTTTGAAACCATCACCCCTTGTCCTGTCCCAACAGACCCTGCTAAAAGTCCATCCCCACCTTTCTGACAGGCCCCTTGAAGTCCTGAAAGGCCACCAGAAGCTCTCCCCAGAGCCTTCTCCTCTGCAGGCTGAACCCCCCCAGCTCTCCCAGCCTGGCCTCCCAGCAGAGGGGTTCCAG
>WTSP01009785.1:0-13842 GCA_025331215.1 Actenoides lindsayi
ATTTCCTTTGCGGTTCCTTTTTTTTTTCATATATATATAGATAATTTTTTTTTTTGAGGTCACCTTACGTCTCCTTCCTATTCATTACAAGTGGAGATTCCTATCAGTCCCTTTTTGTTATAACAGTAACGCTATAAAAATGGCTTGATAAAATTCCCCTTGTGAAGAAGGCAGTTGTTTTATAGCTGCTCAGCCTGACATTACAGTGCCTAGTCCTGAAGTACTCATTAGACAAACAGTTAAAAGCTGCCAAGCTGGTGGATAGATCAAATTCTGAAGGATTTGGGACTAAAGCTACTGAAATGAGCAAAGGCATTAAGAATTCAGCCACTACATTAGAACCCCTATCAGAGTATTCTGTGTATTCACAACTACACATGCAGAGCTCAACACCGGTTGGGGAAAGAAAGGGAAAAAGATAGATTTTCATGTAGTTCCAGGTTTGAGAAAAGCAGAAAGCCTTTAGAATCACTACTGTCCAGTTTCAGCCTAAACTAGGAAAAGTTTTGTTAGTAACACAGATGTTCTCAGCTTGTATTAACAAAAATGCTTACATCATTTTTCTATCCAAAAAATTGCATTTGGGAAAGAATGGTACAGAAATATCTATAGTATGTGTTTTGCTAGTACAGAATGAATACTATTTATAAAAGTCAATAGAAGTCTGAAAAAATGGTGAAATTGTTTTGCAAATCTTTTTTACTACAGCTTTCAATCGTCTATTGACTACCTTTACCTCATGGAACACCTTAGAATGAGACATATTAAGCATTTTTAGTAAATGAGCATCCATCAGCCATTGATCAGATATTTAACGGAGAAGTAGGACACTTCAGTTTTTCCTGGTTAGCACTCCGAAGTGAAAAACCAAACTTTTTGCTCTGTCAAAGAAATCTTAAACTGAGTGTTGAAGGTGCAACTCTTGTTCTCATTGCCACGTGTCTTGAAATATTGCTCCTGGTGCAGCTCTAAGGGGACAGCGAGCATCTTAGGTACTGCTGCTGCTCCCAAGTGAGCGACCTGCACGCAGTGTGACTTGCCACGTGATCTAGCAAGAGGCACAGGTACTTCAGAGCAACAATGCCACTATCGAAGAGAACATACTTTCATCCTTCTTTTTTCAATGTCTTTATAACTTTAATTAAGCTTATCAAGAGCTGGATAACTCAGACATTGTTTGCTAACAAAAGACTTGTTAAATAAGTGCCTTTTTCCAAATTCAGCCTCCCTTTTATGTTTACTATTCTGTATGGAATGGCTGAAATGTGAAATAAAGCGCCGCTGAATTTCTTCGTCTGCTAAAAGTTGCCATCCCCGGTTATATGTTAGGTTTTGTATTGCAAAGAAATCGTAAGATTCAAAGCTTTTTAGTTGAAGTGCAAAGAAAACAGTGAAAGAAAATAGCTTTTGGTCCCCTGATGCAGTGCCTGACAGCTGACTCGGCGTAGCACAATGAGGAAGACATGCATCGCTTGAGAAGAGACAGAAAATGTCAGTCGGGGCTATTCATATAGTGAATAGGATGTGATAACCTTTAAATACATATAAACAATGTGTCCTCACATACTGTGCTTTGCTGTTCTCTTCAGACAGATATTGTCCAACAGTTCTACGTATGGTACAGCAAGGAGTATGCCTGCCCATTGAAAGTTAGGGATTTTTTTCAAACACAGAAATAAAGCTTTCTAAAGATCTAGTTATTGATAACAGCAAGGGGAAGCAGTCAGAGTTATGATAATTTATGTGTTGTGAACACCAAATAAAAACAATTCCAGTCTAAGTCAACAATGATCTTAACTTACAGAAGGAAATCCCACTACTTACACACAAACTGATAACAGTGCACAGCCATCTCTTAACAGAGGAAAACCAGTCCCATAATCTCCAATTGATTAACAAGGTTAATGAATGAGAAAAATTTCCAGGGAAATATTCTAGATTTGGCCCTGAGACTTTGCCTGGGGTTAGAAACCCATCAGGCATGTTAGCTGTATCTGGAATATTCATGGCCACTTCTAAAGGAGCTGTAATAGACTGGGTGTATGTGGCAATCCCCTACTCATGACCATGAAAAACTTCCATGTTTATCACCATTTAATAAAGCTGTGACTAATTTAGAATATCTGAATTAGTATTTTAATCCTTACATGTATACAGACACCAATTTTGAGGAAATCTACTTTTTTTAATCTTCAGATAACACACTAGTGCCTTCTGTAGGATGAGTCCTTCTGAGTCCCATCAATCATTTGTTGTGCCTGGGGAAGATTTCATTGTGTATTCATTTCTAGCATTATCATTTGGAAGAGCTACACAAGGTTGGGGATACCGAAATTGGAGGGAAAAAAAATTTAGTATTTTAAATAGTTGCAGCTAAAAAAAATCTGCAAAGATGACTAAGTGACAGGGTCTGCTCTGGGAAAATAGAGTAAAGTGATAGAGACAGAAAATAGTGAAGAATTTCTGTGCTTAAGAAAATAGTAATGTAAAAGTCTGCATATACACACACAAGTTCAGATAAAGAAGCAATAAAATTAAAATTAGCTAGAATTAAACCACTGGTATGAAAATAAACAATATTTAGAGGCTATGGAATCTGTTGATGAAAATCAGTTAATCGACTTTTTTACACACTAATTCATCAAAGCTAGGGATAAGTCACAAGGTGAGCTGACAAACTGCTCATTACATTTACATTTATTTTGCAAAAATTCCAAGAACAAAAGCGGAATCTTGCTCAAGTCCAATCCCAGACCACTGCAGACGGTCACATTCCATAAGATCATTCACAAATTTTTCAAGGTTCATCACAAAATTGGTCTACTATTTCCACTACTCCAGTTGGAAAACCATTCCAGAAACTACTGTTCTTACGGTCTGAGATGTTCTAATTTCTACCCTGCTTTTCTGCCAGTCTGATGATAACTATTTCTCACAACGCCATCACCATCCTTCTGCTTAAATAGGTTTCTTCCCATTTGCTGTGTTTATTCCCTTGATATTTTACAGATAGAAAATCACTCTCTATCTCAGGCCCCATTTTATTTAAGCAAGCCAAGCTCATCTGGTTTGCTGTGGTACCATAAGTTTCCCACTCCTCAGCTCCTTCTAACAACCCACCTTGTATATCTGACAGTCCCCCTGAACTCTGCCTGCAAGTCACTCGCTGCCTGTAGCTGTTGCAATATTCCAGACCTCTGAGCATCTTCAACTAACTGCTTTCTTTCAGCCTCTCTTTTCAGGAGAAACCAGATCGAAATTATTATCTGTCTCTTATAAAACGTGACATAATCTATTCCCGTAATGGTGATGCCTGATGTTGCACAAACAATTGCTTTTTTGGTTTCATGGCTAAGGCCAAATATATAAGAACATTCAAGCAGAAATGCTTCCTGGCCAACTTTGTTGCTAAACCATGGAATAAATTGTTTCCTCCCAAAAGAGCAGAAGGAAGTAGTCCATGACTTTTTGCAGAGTAAATAAATCTCTACTGACATGACTTAGGTTTAATTCCCTTCCTTATTTTTACACCTATGTCCTAGATCCCAAAAGAGTGTTCTGATAAGCACACTCCTGGAAGGGGTGAACACTGGGAAAGCTTCATGGCTCAAGAGCTATGCCTTCTGCTAGCGATGCACGATGACGTTCACTACTCCAGTTGCCTCCCTACCACCTAAGTCACCCTTTGTAACTGGGGTTGGCAGGCCACCTCTCATTCCTTCCTTCCTGTTGTACTGGATGTGGAATACTGGCACTTTCACTGTACCAACAGGAGGGAGGGAGGCTGTATCCCGAAAATTTCACCAAGTCTAGACAAAAATTCAGCTTAATTCCCTGGCTGAGTCTGAGACTGTGAATGTTGCGTCTGAAGGATAACAGTCACAGTTTCGCTGTGGCAAATTTACACAGAAATCTTGTCCAATCATGTATATATTTAAAAACTAATAATAATAATTTACACATGCACATATACCCATGCACCAATACGTATATAGTCACTCACCAGAAGAAAGAATACCTTGAGCACACATCAGTCTTGAAAGGTAGGCTTATCAATGCAACTATTCCCAAGTAGAGACAGACTCACGAATCTCACAAGTTTTGCACTTAATTTCTGACAGAAGTGCAAGTTTTTCCTTTCACCTTGGAAAACAAGACATGGAAACCACTCTTCGAGCAGAGGAAAAGAAGTCTGACAGTAGTAGGAAAAGGAAGCATGACATCTTTCTTCTTTAAACGAGTTTTAGCCAAAGTTGACAATTTTAAGCAAGTTCAATTCAGCAACTGAATTGGTACTTGCCAAGGGAGACATGGTATGCTACACTTAAGCAGGGCTAAGACTTTCGAAACTCTCTCAGACTTTCTTGTCTACAGGATTTAGCAAGAGAGATGACATTTAGTCTGCTGGTTGAAGGGAACTGTATAGATCAACTCTTTCCAACACTTTGGCAATTATCCTTCTCTTTTTGAAAGCTGACAGTATTTCACAAATCACTCGATTCAGCACTTGACTTGCCTTGCCTAATTCTTGGCTTCCTGGGGCTGCTCCGACCTCCTCGCTTTCCCTTCAGCTCCTTTCTGCTCCCAGGCCAGACCTCTCAGCACTGTGGGACTGGCAGCACGGTTTGGTAACTCACTTGAGGCACACAGCCTCCGAAAGCATTGGTCCTGCTGTCCCATGTTCCCTCTCTTCCTGAGCTAGCACTCCAAATGGGTCTGAAACTAGATGGGTGACAGAATTTATAGGGCTCAAAGCTAATTTTTCGAGGGGATAGGTTTGCTTTCAGCTTTATTAGCATGCTGATCCTTCTTAGCAGCTACACGAGCAAGACGACCAGTGCAGGAGAGACTGCAGGAAAGCCTGGCTGGGCCAGTGCCCTTTCAGTGAGGGTACACAGAATGGCTCTAGCAGTTTACAAAACTGCACCCTGCACTAAGCAGGGTCTGCTTGCTCTGGCCAGCTCCGTGTCCCCCGTGCTTCCGGTGCCAGCCCCTGTACCCACTGATCCAGCCCAGTTCCAGCAGACTTTGCCCAATGGTCCGTATCTTCCACTGAGGCATCACCTAGAGGTGGCCCTCTTCTCAGTCCCACCTCTGCTTCTCAGTAATGCCAACAAACAAAGCCAAGCCTCCTCCTAGTCCCTCTCTCCAGGGCCATGAGAGGCCACAGAGCTCTGTCTGTGCACAGTTGAGGGCTGTACCATTCCTAGCCGTGGCCTGACCACCAGAGCAAGGACCAGATGCATGATGACCTTCCCCCCAGCACATATCTTTGTGTGTGTTTGTGTACACATAGGTAGAGACACGTTTGCTTCTATTCTGTAAAAATACACACATATGCAGTTGAAAAATAAATTTATATACTTACCCTAATGTGCTTTCTCAAGAGTTCAGGGTATAGAAGGATATTACATTGCCAAGGTTTCTATTAAAATACCACATATTCTGCTCTCTTCAGTCTGCTGTTTTAACATATTTGAAGATTTAATGGCACCCAATACAACCCCCGATTTTCAATATCCTCTGTCCGGTCTTGCTCCTGTTTAAGTCAGTGGGAGGTTTGCTGTTATCTCCAGAAGAACAGGGGTGAGCGCGTGGTTAGGATGGCATTTGCACAATATTAAAATAACGTCTTACAATTGGAACGCTTTGCCATAGTTAATTAAATATATGAATGAGTTGTTTGAACAATCTCCTCTTTGCATGCTGGATCGTAGCCATACAATCTGCTGATGGTGCCAGGGTTATCTCTGCTTCTGCTTGGGCTTCTCTGGTTCGCTCCGCTTACTGTGCTTTGTGAAGCATATGTTCTTGCGAGTGTTTCTAACCCCAACCTCCACTTTTTTTTATACTTATATAAACTGAAAGTGACAAGCCATTTGTTTACTGTGGTTCTAAATTAATTAGGATTCTCTAAGGCGTATTTCATGCTGTTTGCTGCCTATCCAGTTTACTGAGCGCTGTAGTAGCACTTTGTGCCTTACACACCTCATTTTTTAAAGGATCTCGGGATATTTTGTTATAGAAAGTAATTATATTCTAAAATATGGAGACAGAAACACAGAGAGATGAGGTATTAACGCACAGCAATTGCATTACACAACTAAGAACAGACACTTGAATGTCTATAGTCATAACTGATGAGTTATTACTACAACGGTGATGCCACATGCTTAGTTTCATGCCCCTAGGAATATCTTTTTCCTACAGCAGAGATTCTTCCAGATCAGTGAAATGTACAATAGAAGATACTGAGATTCTTACTTCGTTCATTCCTTTATCTCAACCTCTGCTCAAGAGCATTTGCCATTGTATTCACATGATTTGTACAGGAGAGCACAATACAAGATCTATTTTGCACTGGGTAGATCTGTATGCCCCTGACCTCCCATGATTAAAAAGGTAAGCCTGTTGGACTCTCACACCCAGACACATAATACTATTGCTCACCTTCAGAAACTGTCAATTGACAATGGGAGCCTTAGAGCATCTGTAAAATTCTACTTTTTTTTTTTTCAGTTAACTATAGTTAGGTATACTAAAAAAGACAGTAAGTATAGTTATAAAAGCATTCCTATATACTAGTGCTCAGTAAAATAATAACTTACTAATTTGCTGTGATTAACAATGCCAGACAGTAGCAGTGACACACGGCAAACCTGCCTAGTAGACATGAAAACTCTGACAGACTTTGAGAGCACCAATATTACTACTAACAGCTGATGTCTTACTACTCACACTGCACAAGGCAAGTCACTTGACAATTGAAAATCTACCATTAGTAACAACTGCCACCTCGTTGTATAGAACGAGTTAAAGCCTACCTTGTGGAACAGCTAGAATATCACTGCCCATCCATTATTGGAAAAGCTTTTCCAAGTCCTAAAGCTACACTGGTGATGAGAGCAACAGAAATCTTCACCCTTGTCAGTACCTTATTGGACTTGCTAGAGATACAAACTGTACCAGGCACAAAGGAAATACCAGTTAAGATAGGAAACTGGCTTCTGAACATTTCTAAGAGGATGCCTCTCAGTAGCATTTGCTGTCCTTATAGTGTGTACAACACCACTTGCAAAAAATATGGCAGCATCATTCTGGAAACTGTAGTGTCCCTGGTTTACCTTTAAAGAAGGAATCAGAAACAGCTATATTCTTGTCAGCTCTGAGTATAGACTTCTCTCAACTTTTTCCTATTTCATCCCATGCTAATTTACAATCAATTGCAGAGTTGTGGTTCTTATTAATGTCTTTTGAAACATCATGGTTTGTTTGCTCTTCTTTTCTTTTACCTCCTGCTACTAACTACTAGGTCACACTGCTACTAAGCACTAGATCATTATATGCGTGCAAGCAGGAGATAAATTAAATATAATATAAATGCACATTTTAAATAGGCATTATAAATGAAAAAGTTTGATTAAGTACTAACCATCCACTTACAAGAAAAACAAAATTCTAGGTTTATCCTCGCTTTTCTTTGCTTGCTTTGTACAAGAATGGTCCTATCTCTAGACTGAAGTTATTTGCTCAATACAGACGCAAGGCACAGCACCTGATAATAAAGAATCTATCTCTTTTTCTCCATGGATTAGGCTTCAGGGAGAATGTACTGACATTCTTCTCATAGAGCTTGACTTGATACCAGTCAAAGGCTTGATTCAAACACTGAAATCATTCACAAATCAAACCCTACTTCATCAGAAAAAGATTTAAGTTGTGTTTTATTATGATAGAGATTCTGTGATAGGAAAGATTCAAAATGGCTAAGAGTTGTGGGAAAGGATTCTTCAAGAACTGTGGGAAGGGATACTTTATCCAGAGGATGTAGCTAGAGGATGGCTTTCAAGAAAGTAACAGGTTAGTTGTGTTCTGCAAATGATACGAAACCTTTCTCTTCATGAAACCCTCCCTGCCATGATCCTTTACAATGCAAACACTCTCACTGCTACCCAATCCTTACCACTTCCCACTCCTAAGTAGAGATTTGATTTCAAAGAGGAAAAACCTAAACGGTGCTATTAACATGACAGCTGTCATGCAGAAACATACAGAATACATTGACTTTAGCTTAAAATCTATGCAGTATCTAGTACCAACACCTCGGGACTGAGCTTAGTTAAGCCTTCCCAAGAAAATCTCATCCTTTAAAAACAGCTGCACAAAAATCTCTGTCAACAGATCAGCTGGCTGGCCGTGCAGGGCAATGTGCCAGCTCTTACTCTCAACTCTGCTAGTTGGGGAGGAAAACGCTTGACAGGGTAAGCAGGGCAGAGAGGAACCCTCCCCAGCTTCCAGTAAGCACTGAACTCAAACAGCTCCAAAACAAGAAAAAGCACTGAAACTGATACAGATACAGTGCAGAAATTCTGTTGTAAAATACCTGTTTGTCCAAAGCAAATGAGCATGGAAAGGACAATTCAGACCAAATCGAACAGGGAAAAATAAATCAGAAAAAAAACCAAACATTTGGAAAGTGAAAGTTTCCTGTGTAGATCTCTCAAGAACAGTCTATTTCACAATTTCTTCAGCTCCTTTTTTAAATGACAGCTAGCAAAAAGAAAGTCATAGAATTGAATGATTTCCAGGAATTTAGTTTTGAGTAAAACTTCACAATTATTTTAATACTGTTTTGGAATGGAAGAAGTAATTAAATCCCAAGATAAAACCCAACATCTCCTTTTTGCTCTACTGGAACTGTAGGGGATATTAGCTATACTTTTTTATCTGTTCAAACCACTATTACATCTCTTATGTCTAAAAACTGGCTCCATTTTTAATTTATTTTTTTTTCCCCCATCCAAAATTTATACTAGTAAAATAATATTGTTAGGATGTTATTGCTAATGTCCTTAGCAATGACTTAAGGAAGAGAAACAGTATCTATCTGGCAGTTAAAACTACATGTAGGTACTCTATCTGATTAAGATGCTATTCCATTAGCCATTTTGGAGAGGAAGTCTCTCCATAATTATTTGAAAATCAGCGTCAAAAGCCATTCATCAAGATTTCTCTTCTAGTTTAGTTACTTATCCTCAACTTTGTGTACACAAATCATTACTATTACTGTCACAGCAGATCATGAGCTTCTGCAGCAATAGTTGGCTTCCTGACAGCGTTTGTTTTCTTTGTTACAGTTATTAGATATACTGCACGTAATAATAGCTGTCCTGCCTTATTTCTATATTGCCTCATTCTGCCTGTTCAGTAATAGCAAATGTCTCCATCTTGCATTTCTTTGTCTTTCCAACAAACCCATCACTATACCTGGTCCCACACTGACTGCATCTCCTGCTTGTTAGATCCCGAAAGCTGCACGTCACTGGAAATGATGACGACTCAGCCTTTGACAAGAGCAGACTAAATTGCTGCTTTACTTTGGATGAAATGTTTACCCAGCCACTCAGCTGTGGTGGCATGTAAGCCCCAGAAGACGAGTGCTAATGGCATTTTTCATTACAGTGCAAATTAGAAGTAAGCTGTGAATTGTAACTCTCTTTTCACAATCCTCCTTCAGAGTTGAAGTTTGCAAGGTTCTTATTTTGTAAGAACCTGGACCCACCTGGATCTGTTCCTGAGCCACCTACTCTAGGTGACCCTGCTCTGGCAGGGGGGGTGGACTAGGTGATCTTTCAAGGTCCCTTCCAACCCCTACTGTTCTGTGATTCTGAGATAATTAGGTTTCAAAGATCAGAACACCACCAGTGATGCAGCAGTTCTTCATAGACCTTTGCATTCAGTGCAAATCAAGGCTGAACAATAATATCAGGAGCCTGACTTACATGAACTTGTGTTTTACAGGTTTTGAAAGGCTATGGTGAGCCAGGAGGTATTAAACTGTCCTTTGCCTTTGCAAATTGACCACAACATAGGGAAGACACAAGAAGACGTGTCCTAAGGGTAGGAAGGTTTGAAAGAGTAAGGTTGATTTCCAATTTTTTTTTTTTGTCCAGGCTACATGGAAGGAAAAAGGAGAAACCCCAGCCAATAGTCTACTTAAAAGAACCTCTGCCAAACAGACTTTTCTTGGTAAGTGATACTTCTAACTGTCTGTATCAATTCAACAGACTTCCAGACTTTATTTGCTGAGATGTAATCTGATTCCTGAGACTCCCAAACCATATTTTTTCATCTTTTTTTTTTTTTTCCCTTTGGTAATAAGCCTTTAGTTTATTGTAGCACCATCAAATTTCAATCAGGATGAAGTTTTCCACAATAGGTGACACTTGTAGGCTGAATAGCATAAAAACCCACCAGCCTTTTCAGAAAAGAAAGGAAGATACTGAAAAGTGTTTCATTAATAAAAATACAACAATTTAAGAACCCTGTATTTTGGTGAAGGGAATAGCCATGCGTTAAGAGGCTGCTATTAGAATTCAGACTGAAGATCACATCAGATGTGGCCAAGTTACAGGTCTTCTGAAAATACTACTTCAACATCCTACTCCGGGAGTTGCTTCGCAGCTCTGACCTCTGCCCTGTGCATTGATACCTCTGGAGGTTCTTACAAACATCAACACTACCCATGCACCATCCCTAAAGGGATAAAGACAGTCTTTCTCCAAGAATCTATCCCAGCAGTCAGATCTGAGATTCTGCCTCTCTTTGCTGCTCATCAACTTCTCATTCTGGTGTTTAATCGGTATAAAGCCCTGATTGAAATGATGATACTCTCCCCTCCTGTTTTCATTTGCTCCACGACTAAAGTCCTGGACTTTCAGACCTCCTCCATTCACAGAATCAGTCTGCTCCTCTCAAGACAGCAGTTTATCAGAATACTCACTCTCCTTTATTTGCAAAGCACAGCTTGCGGTGAATGGATTTGATGTTTTGAAACTGGATCAACCCTGCAAATCGGATCCAAGCATCTCAACGCAAGGCAGACCGAAAAATAAGCAATTGGAAAAATATAATTAATGGACAGTTGGGGACAATTTGTTTTTCAACAAATTAACAATACGACAATGCACAGGAACACTGAATTTCAGCCCTGAAGCCATTTTCTTGCTGCCTCCTACTCGCTACCTGACTTTCTTCACCATGCCACTTTTGCAACACGTGAGGCCAGCACTGTACCAATAAGAATCAGTGTCATTACACACTGCTTTAATACCAGAAATGGGGGAGAATAACAACCATCATCAGACAGTTTCTAATTAGGTTGTAGTTACACACAAAGCAACCTAAATAATATTTCACATGCATTTCCTAACGTGGAAGTTTTTACAACCCAGGAACACTCTTTCAGCATTTGTGCACATAGGTGTCCCCCTAATACTACGTCTCAGCTTTTCTAAACTAGCTGCTGTTTATTCTCAGAGAAGACTAGCACAGTATATCCTGGTTTTGAAGCTTCGCTATAACACATACATAAAAAACTTGTCTGGCATTCATCTGCCATCTGTCAGACTCTACTTGTTTTCTTACACAGTTCATTTTCTAGCACTTGATAGAAATACAGAGAAGACAGGCAGCGAGTATGTCTGCGTAGTGAGGGAGGGGGAGAGGAAAACAATGCAAGACTTAGTCGCAATTATGCCAAGCTTCACTTAAGATAGCAATTGAAAATCTTGCTTGGTCTGATGACAGATTTCTCCCCTATGACAACTCTCAAGACCCCCCTGGATCTGTTCCTGTGTGGGCTGCCCTGGGTGACCCTGCTCTGGCTCCATGATCTCCAGAGGTCCCTTCCAACCCCCACCATTCTATGATTCTATCAACTTTTGAGTAAAAACAGTTCCAGAGGCCACAGACTTCCAGCACATAAAGTTGTCTGGAGTCTGCCAAATATTGTCTATGCCATAACAAATGATTAATAACAACAGTGTTGCTGTTTTCACCCTTAATGAAATGTTCTTTGAGTAATATTCGATACTTCAGAAGCAGAAGCTCTCCTCCAAGAACAGAAATGTGCTTGTGTGACCCAGTGCCAAGACATAAGGCTTTTCTTTGGAAATAAACTCATCTTCCAGGATCTGGATAGAAGTACTGATTGGTTGTCCAGAATAAAGAGTGGTAGAGAAGGTCTTACTCTTAACAAACACCATTTCTAGTTTCCGAGTACTTTTTTGCATCTATCCCAAATTCATTGCAATAAAACACAAGTCCCATTTGTTTTCACTCTGCAGCATGCATACTGTGCTGCACACTCACTGTGCTGCACTGTGAAAATAAGGACACATAAGTTCCCTTTCCTTAGGAAGGCAAGCTAAGGTGAAAATAAAATCAGTTATGCTATGTTCTAGAATTTAAAATTTGATCACAGTGAAATTTCTGCATCCAAATCATCTAGATGGTTTTTAAATAATGCTCTTGGGGTTTTTTTTTACATTTTTTTATATATCCAAGGGGAAAAAAGGCTTTAGAACTGCACACGTTCAGGTCAAACAGCAGGTTTCTCTCAGCTATACTTTCGGGATTCTCCATGAACTCCTCATGGATCAAAAAAGGAGCAAATGAATCTGTAGTGCCATCAACAGAGCCCAACAGACTGCAAGATGTACCTCTATACTTCCTAATAAGGATTGAAACATCATTCATGATAACACCAGACTCTCAAATGTACATGAGTAAAAATAATATGCATGCAACCATTCATCAACCAACAAAGATAATGAATAGCACAGAAAAAGGCATCTACCTACGACCTAATGGGGTAACAGGCATTGTGCTCCAATTCTATCCAACACAGAAATGCTGACAGATTAGATCACACTCTCATGCAACAAAATAAGGCACATAAAGTTTATCATACTTTCAGACTACCAGTATGGAGAATTAAGAATCCCAGTTACGAATGAAAAGAACATCTATTTCACAGTGGAACTGATTAAATAGCTCTGGAAGCCTTCCCAGATAAAGGACAGGACAAACATCTATGAGGAATAACTGATCTGTTGTGAAGCAGGAGTATAAACTCTGGAGGACGTTAGAAACCTCATTTTATACTTAAGAAGAAAATACTAAAGGGTTCAGGACAGCCACAGCAAAATCATTGAATGAACACTACAAACTCAAGGTTTCCTAGCCATCAAAATTGTATTCAGACAATTAATAGTTGAGTTCTCTAAAAGCAAATAAGCCTAACTACATAGTTTTATAAGCTTCTCAGCATATAAACTGAAAATTTTATCATCAGTCCTATTACCATTTTCCATCTGTAAATTTATAGCATGGTAAGAAGCTATTTCCTTTAAAGTGGTAGGGGCTGAGGAATACTTAATAGACCATAAACTTAGAAATCACTGTTCATACAACTAATTTTTTTAAACAGAATTGCTGTCATTTATATAATTACTATAAATCTCAAACGGTGCCACTTGGAAAGCTGTCTGAAATATCAATGAGTATTTTCTGTGTCTTAAGATAATTTTGTTATGTTTTTAACTTGTCAAGCTCTTAGATGCCATTGCTTAATGCAAGTTTTCCATAATTAAGAGGGTACAAATTAGCTTCTTTAAAAAGCACTTGCGCAGAACTCCTATGGCAACTCTTTTGCTCGGTTATTGTCTTTACTGGTCTCAAAAAAGATTAGCATTCCACACTACAAAAGCCTTTCCCTCAATTTATTCCCAGCCAGTCTACAAGGGTGGAACACAAGAGGAGCAGTCACTCTCTGAATACACACGCTGTACAGGAAACTTCTGGCAGGCGTTAGGGAAATTGCAGATGGTGATATCTCTGCCTTTGCTAAACAATGACAGTAAAACAAGGTACTTGTAAGCATTAATTGTTAAAAAGTGGATTGGGAACATGCTCTCAGGCTTTTGAAGTGCAGGTATTAACTTTATCTGTTCCCTATTCCGTTCAGCGTGGTGGCCCCTTATTCTGAAGATTGATGTG
>WTSP01009786.1:0-15712 GCA_025331215.1 Actenoides lindsayi
TGAGAGCCCTGGGACTGTTTAGCCTGGAAAAGAGAAGCCTGAGAGGGGATCTTATTAATGTTTACAAATATCTGAAGGGTGGGTTTCAAGTAGAAGGGGCCTGTCTCTTTTCAGTGGTAACCTGTGATAAGACAAGAGGTCATGGTAGCAAGGTGAAACATAGGAAGTTCCACCTCAACATGGGGAAAAACTTTACTGTGAGAGTGACAGAGCACTGGAACAGGGTGCCCAGAGAGGTTGTGGAGTCTCCTTCTTTAGAGACTTTCAAGATCTGCCCGGATCTGTTCCTGTGTGGCATGCCTTAGGTGTTCCTGTGCTGTCAGGGGGGTTAGACTCGATCTCCAGAGGTTCCTTCCAACCCCTACCATTCTATGATTCTGTGATTCTAATATTAAGAGAATGGAAATTATTTTAAATGGCATGGAAAAAGATTTCTTTGTTTGTTTCGGGTTTTTTTTTATTTCCCCCCCTTCCCAAAATTTTGAAGAAGCCAAAACATTCTATATAATCATTCTGCTCTTATCAGCAACTTTAATCTCAAAGGACTCATTTTCGAAGACTTTACTCTGAATTTCAAGTGCAAGAAATCAAGTACTACTACTCTGTAAATATAGTTCTTTAGGGTTTGCTAAAAAAAACCCCTGAATTTTCAAAAACTACTTGTATGGCTCTTATAAATAAGGTCATGGAATATCCCCCAGAACATGGCTCTAAGGTGAAATGGTCTGCTTTAACTACACAACACTCCTAAGCTGCTTCTTTGCTCATATACACTTATTTTCCCACGTCAGCCTGGTTATTCAGTGCTCATTCAAACATCAAAAAATACTGTAAGATACTTATTTCATTAAATACAATAATTTCATAATCAGTGAAAACCATGGTAAAAGCCAGACAGGATTTACTCATTGCACAGCACTGCAGTACAACGTTGTGTTACGATTTGTGAGAAGCCTCACCCAATTGAGATTTGCTCTCCAAACACACCAAACGAGATGGAGAAATACGTGCTCCTGTTCAGAGTTCAGGAAGTACTTGAGGTTTAGAGGGTGAATTAGTTGCCTGACTGCTCACAATTATTAAAACTGAGCAGTCTTTTACATGTGGAGAAGGCGTTAAAGAACTATGTTAACATCCCTAAAACATAAAAATCTGCAGAGTTAAACAGCAACTGAGAACAGGACTTGGGCTTTAATAGCAATATGGTTGACTTGGACACGCACGTTCTTTTTTGCACTGGGCCCACACTGAGTTACTTTCCTGCAATTGTGTTCTATTGTCCATTGTTAAAGAGCAAAGTGAAAAAATTATGAGCTGCAATTACACACGCATCAATTATTTCATGGAGTCTCTATGACGCCTTTTTCAATTAAAATTAATCTTCTTTTAGAATTAAAATCCAAACGCTTGGATGTGGTTTTCTAGAATACTTAACATTTTTGCTTTTCAATTAAAATATCCGCTCCAGCAAAAACTTATGAAAGGAAATTTTAAAATATGAGCAAACACAGGCTGTTTTTCAGAAGCCACTAGAGTAAGAATCAACAGTACAGACCATTTTCAGTTTTACTGACTTCACACACATCAGGTTCAGATTTGCAGCTAAAGAGTTTGCACAGAGTTCCTGAGGGAGCCCGTACTTCACTTCCAGAGGTGAAATTTTATCTCGTGATAATCTGAGATTATGGAGATAACAGAGTCACAGGCATGTGAGAAGCACATTTTGCTTACTTCTGAAATCCTTTAGTTCTTAAAAGAGGAAAGAGATGCCTCTCAAGCTCAGGTCTATTACAACAATCCCTTATGTTAACAGGGCTATTGCAACCTGGCTTCTTTAGACTGTGCTATAAACACAGCCTGTGCCACATCACCTTCAGTTTCTTTCTCTCCTTGCCTGCCTTATCAGTACGTTTCCAGCTGCAAGACTTCCATTCAACTGTATCACATCTGCATTCCTTTATCCAACAATTGTTAGTTTGCCAAACACAGTACCACCTGCAGTCGATTCTAGGCTAAACATTCACTGATCAGCTAGACATAACGTGCATAATTAGTGGGAAAAAGTAGAAGTAGAACCAGTAGCCATGTCTTTTCTTTCTGTGGAGCTGTAACATCAATTCGAATGTCTCCTCTCTACTTGGCACCAGTTTTCCTGGAAGTTGTAGGCACTTGGTACCTCTGTTGACTGAAACTGACCAAACACCACAAGCAGAGAGGGTGATATAGAGCAATGATGTAAGCCTTACCTTCTTGGGACACAAGACCACTATTTAATAAGAAGTGATAATTTTATCAATTTTTTAAAATTAGCAATAATCATTATATGAGTAAGAATAGAAGTAACAAAGCCAGGACCTAGTTTACACAAATATCTCCACTATTTTATTTTGAAAGTGAAAGCCTACTGCATTAGAACCTACTAGCTTAATATAAAAAAAAAAAAAAAAAAAGATAAATAACTTATGTAGAACAATATGAAAGTTCTTATATCTACTCAAATAGCAAATATCAGTTCTAGGTTACTTTCTGCACAACATATTTTCCTTTTAATATTCTGCCTTGTTCAAGAACACAGACCTTTGTTTAACAGTTTTTGTAAATGTTTTATAATTTGGGTCTAACCTGCAGGAGGAGAGGTATAAAGGTTTCTATCTCCAGAATCTGAGCAGACTCTTCCATTAAGATGTTGTCATACTGAGAAAGAAAAAGAGATGACATTCAATCAAGTAATACAAATTAATGCTGTTATTCAGCCTACCAAAATAAAGCATCAATTACTTGTTTGATTTTTGAAAGGTGGGACTCTTACAGCAGGACCTTACCTCATAAGCAAAATATTAGTATTACCAAAAATGAACATTTGAGGATGAAATGCTACATCAATGGCAGATCTAAGCGTACCAATCAGGGTTTAATCTAGAAGCAATCCATGACTGAACTACATGAGATGCTTCACATATGCCATTACACATCCACAAGAGAAAAGCTTCCTACAGTGAAGCAAACTAATTTGGTATCTTTGCACTGAAACAGAAAAGGAGCACTTTTGTGATCTAATAGAGTGCGTTATCAGAGAAAAATAATGCTGAAAGAACTATTGTTGGTGGGATTGTTTTTGTCAAAGTTTGTACTAGATTACCACCTATGGTTCACACTGCAAAGTGAAAACAGCATTGTATCATAGTTGTTCTTCCGCAAATTAATTTTTCCTCAAATTAAGTTAATTTACAGGCAAAGTTATAAAGGCTGTAGCCTTTTTTCCCCCAATTCCGCCTTTATTTTATTAATCAATCATATCACTGAAGTTCATAATCTAATATAGCAAAACTAAACTTTTTTTTGTTATAGACATGCACTATTAAGCATTTTCGTATATACAGTAACTTAAAAGTGATCTCATCTTTTACTTACAAAAGTTATATTTTTGTTCAATAAAATTACAAACTGAAACATACTGATAAAAAAAAGGCATCTCAAAATAATCTAGTTGCCTAGATATAGAACAGATAAAAAGATTTATACAAGGGGCAGGGAGAGGAATGCAAACTGAAGAAAACAATTAGTGTAGTAACACCAGTATAATCATTACTTTGAAGCCTAATTCAACCAGGTCATGTCGTTTCAGAGCAGCATGGGTACAAGTCATGGCAATGATTTTTGCTTCTTTCACTAACAGGTATTTGGATCTATCCAGGCCACTGCGGAGAAGTTCAAATGCTCTGAATTCCTATGGAGGAGATATACAAATATACAAAAGTCAAAATACAAATAACTATTGCTTATAAAATGTATACACTCAAACTATCTGGCCACCTTCTTACATTCAAGGTATAACAAGAAACTTATGAAGGTATGTATTGTTAACAATCACATCTGAATAATTTTATTAATGCTAAACCTGGAAACAACAATATTTCAAAAACCAGCCTTTTAAAAACACATCAAAGAATTCTGCAATCTGTGTGCATATATAAAATTGCAGACATATATTTAATTAATTTTGAGGAACCCCCTCAGAATTGCCCAAAATTTTTATGTTACTGTATCTTCAAGCCTCCTACTAACATTACATCAAATTCAGTATTAGAAAGACCAATACAATTATGATGACCACAATGATACACAGATCACCTTTATCCTGACTTTCAAAAGCCTCTCAAGCAGTTCTGGGAAAAACAGAAGATGGTCTAAGTTACTTCTGTGTTATCTGATTAAAGACAATTCTCTATAAATACAAAGACCCCGTGAGGATCAGGGAAGCAGCAACAGGTGCACCAACCCTAATAACCTTATCAGTGAAAATGGACTACACAGAATGGCATATATCCTGAAATCAAAATGAACCCGATAAGGTCCTTGTCTCTACTGTGAAACATACCTGTATTACTCAAAGGTTAAAATCTCACCCAAATGCCTTGCAAGCTAATGAAGCTGCCTAAATATATATGCTCCTTATAGGAAGTAGGACAAAGGAGAATTTTGGAACTGTGTAAAGTTTCTTATAGGATTAGCCAGATCCACTTACCTTGAATAGTTACAAGACTTACCTCAAGCTGAGTGAATATTTTCTTAATATGTCTAAAACACCCTTCAGCTATTTCCATATCTTCTTCGTAAGATCTGCCCTTGAAAATTGGTTGAGGAGCATTTGCAAAGTACTGGTGAAAGGGAAAGAAACTGGAGACATCTGTAGCATCCGGCAATCTTCCACCTTTAACTTTCACTTTACTGATATATTCCTCCCAACGAGACATGACCTATAGCAAACATAAGTGTCATCACGACATGTTTTTCTATCATTAAAACACTGTCTTGCACACATGGTATTAAAAAAATATGTATCATAAAAGAAAGGTCTATGCCTAAATTAGTATTTGATCTTCTATCACGATGACATTTTTGAAGCTGTGGGTTGACCTTGGCTGACTGCCAGACTCCTATCCAGCATCTCTCATACCTCCTCTTCAACAGGACAGAAAGAGAAAATAAAATGGAAAAATTTATGGTTTGAAACAAAGATAAGGAGATCACTTAGCAAGTTCCATCACAGGCAAAACAGACTTGACTTGGGGAAAATTAATTTCATTTACTGCTGATTAAAAATTGAGTACAATGGTAAGAAACAAAGACAAAACTAAACCCACCATTTCTTCTCCACCCCACTCTAACTTTACAGTTTCTCCTTCTCAGAGGTCACCCCTGCAGCCACCCACTAAAACCTTGCCATAGAAACCAAATACAGAAGCAAATCTTGATTATCTCCACATACGGTACTTTGGTTTAAATACCAAGTGGGATTACTTTGGGAGGAAACTGAAGCAGACTGTGAGCTCTGGCAGTGTTCCTACCATTCTTCACACTTAATACATCCAGTTAATGTTTAGGCCCACACCACAGCTAGCCCAGAGTAACTTCTGTTAAAACATACACAGTGTATGCATTTGATCCTAAGTATCACTCTGTAAGTCTGCTTAAACCACACTAATTGCTAACGTAGACCATGTCACTGGAGAATACATGGAAGGGTAATAAAGGATATACAATATATAGAAAACTACCATTTTGTATATTATGCATCTAATTTCACATTGGCATTTAATGCTATAAAAGCTTTCCAGCAGGACCATCAAGTAGCTGCTCTAACGCTTGTCCAAAATGTAAAGAAGCCCACAGATTTTTCTATCTGAAGAAAAAACTTCAGGTTATAATCTCTGTCAGGAGTCATGAGGAGAAGCAATGCTAGCCTTCAATTAGTGAGTCATCAGGCAGGATTTAAAACAATAGCAATACAAGTAAGTAATGTTGCAGTTACATGTTTTGCTGTTGCTGTATTTTATACCACCACAGAAAATGTGGAGTTTTTTTTAGACTCAATTCTGAAAAATTCACTCCAATTTCTACAAAAGACTTCATAACATATTGAGGTCATACAGCCTCTGTAGAAGTATTTCAGTCCTTACTTGGTATAAGAAAAAGTGGCCAGCTGTTTCACAAGTGTAAGAAACATCTCCCGGGACTCCAAGGCTCTCTTGCAATCGCCCAACTTCTCGTAGAAGTTCAAGTCTTCGAGCCAGTACATAATTAACTCTTCCATACCTAAAAAATGGATTAAATGTAACATAATTTGTATTTAAATGTATTTAATTCAAAACTGTTTTATCTAATTATCCCAAGAAGAGATCACAAAAATACCACTGCAGCAAAAATAGACCCCTACAGAAGCTACCTTATTTCAAAAACCAAGAATTTGCTACATGACAACTATTTCTATCAGTTGAGTCCTAATAATTTACAAAGCCGTGCAGAAGCCACTACTGTAGAAAAAAAAAGCTCCTTTTATCCTATCACTTCAAGAAAGGCTTCATAGGTGTTAGCAAAACATTCTCATGACAAAGTAGAAAAGCATTAATTCCAATGTACTGTTTAGGAACTAAGGTACACTACATGTTACACAAACACAAGCAAGTTAGACAAGTCCATGGACCACTGTAAATAAAACCTATACCCGAAGTTTCCATACTGTGAAGCTGACTTCCTTTGGCAATATACATAATGGTTTTCAACATAGCTTAGCCCACCATGACAGAGAGGTCTGCATTCACACATCGGAGGTCCTGTACTCATAGCTGCCTGTGGAATAACTTTTAGGACTAGTTTGTAACCTACTCCTTCTATTCTTTCTCCTCTTACACAATTCCAATAATTTTTTTTTTCCTTCATAAATCGATTTCTTTATTCCTCCTTCCAGAAGCAGCACAAGAATAAAAAGGGAAAATAAATAAATAAAGAATAAAATAAATTAATCACATTTTGTAAAAAAGAAAACAAATTAAGAAGTGGTATAAATGGGTATAATTAAAGAAGTGAGAGGAACCGGACACTTTCTTTTAAAAATGCACATGTAATTTACAAGCTCAAATGTGAATAAAGGCTAACTTTCAAGTTCTTATTAAACTTACTATTCATAAAATAAGCTTTCTGCACAGAAAAAAAACCCCAGTACAATCCCTGGTAATCACAATGGGTTCTATTGTCTTATTTAGAAGGGTGACAGCAGTCAAAGCTGGAAATTTGAGCTTAGTGACACACAACTGAATATGAAACTGTTCACAACTGGACAAAACAAGTTCCTCAAGAACTATGACAGTTAAGATTCTTGGAATACTTCACAGTTTTTTCTTCTTCAATAGAACTAATCCATTATAATTACAAGTGACTGCAACCATTTGTTTGTTGTTTGGTTTTTTTTCCCCTCACACTTCCAATATCCTCTTATTTCTCATAATCCAAGTCCTATGTCCTCCTTCATGGATTCGTTCATTGCTACAAAAATTTTCTTTAGCAGTGATTCCCATTGTGTTCAAGTGACCGTATCAGGTTAATTAGTTTCTCTTCACCTTATGTTCTTATACTCCCTGCCCTTCTTTGCTGTGCCTGCAGATGGAGCAAAAAAGGAATGCTACGCTTGCAAGCAGCAGAAATTCCTTAAGCAGTACTGTGTCCTCTAGAGCAGCCTGATACAGAAAAACCACATACTCAGAAGCAAACTAGAAACAAACAAAAGGCATACAGGAAGTCAACTTCTCTTCTCACAGCAGTGCAGCCCACCTTTAAATAGATTCCTCAACCCTCACCCCTCCCTCCCAAACTGCCAGAGCCAATAGGACTTGCAGTAACGTATGCCTGGAGTTACCTTAAAAAAAGAATTTCAATAGACAATGTAGAGTGTCTCAAAGAAAGCTCCTTTTAATGATAAACACTACTGTTCAAGGAATTTGGTAAACTTTGGATATTACTAAATAAATATTTACCATGGCATAATTTCACTAAGGTTTTGGCTATAAAATTTCTGGAATAATTTGACTATGTCAAAGCATTCAAATTTAAATAAAAATTAAAATCAGGAGGTATCTATTTTCCTAAATGAAACTCAACTAGGCATATGTGGATAGCTTCTAGTGACTATATATAATTTTTCGTATAGCTTCTTAAGGCAAAGTATTGCTATAATAATCCAGTACTGGACAGTTCAGTTATTTCCAGTGCACAACCATTATACCCCTGCTTACACGTATGAATGTGTGTAATCCTACTGACGTCAATTGGACTAACACACAACAAATGTACAAATATTTACAAGAACAGGTTCTTAAATTTTTGTACTGATACAGAGTTGACAGCTTTATGTATGTTTCTATTCTTAAAAATGTGCTATTTACCAGTGAAAAAAGCAACTATGCAGTTAAGCAACATTCTGGAGAATTATATGCAGAAAGTTTAATCTCATGTTAATATTTATTAATGCAATCTTCACCATGCCAGTAGAGGTGATGTGATAGATTTGTACACAAAAATTGCAGCTGCAGAAACATAACTTTAGTATTCAACTTTCTCTCATAAAATAGATTAATTCTATGAAGTGTATGTGGGCCCAGAATATAATGAACTGTTTTTATTCAAGCAGCTGAGTTTGTGAAAAATCAATTGCCTGATTTTGCCTTTGGATTCTCAAGGGAACACAGTTTCTCTACTGAATAAGAACCAAAATTAGCTAACCCTTATAACTGAAAACAAGCACGCACTATGTTACTGGGATTCAATAATATGAGAAAGGTAAAACTTGCAAATCAGCAAGGAGCTGTGCTTGACAAGGAAGACAGAATGGATTCAACACATACATCTTGCTATAATTTTTATGCAGGCAAGTTTATCATTAGCACCTCCTTTCTCACCTGCTGAAATCTTTCTCTGTCTCTAATTCCTCTTCTCCATGACCCAGACGCAGGAGGTGGCGCTCATCAATGTCTAGAGCCATGATTTTTTCAAACAGCTGGTTCAAGGCCTAAAGATTGACAAGAACAGGACAAAAGGTAGTTTTTAGAAGTTCAGCGCCTCTTGCAGGGGAAAACTGAAGAGTTACTGGTAAGTCAGCTAGGAAATTATTCCTATTTGGTATAAATGGAAGCCAAAGAAAACATGAAGTTAATACTGAAACTAGAGCTCTTAATCTCGGTAACAGGGAAATTAGCCCACTAAAAGTCTTGTATTTGCATACTTTATACAATTTTGATTTTACAACTATAAAACTATTTTAAAATTTGATTCTATCACCCAGTTAATTGAGCTGATAAAGCTATCAGTTTATAAAACTGTTTCAAGAAGGACATTTTGCAAGCACTGATTTTGTTATGTGACTTAAAACCATTTAGCTTTTACTGTACATCAGAAGAGCATGACCTGGTACTGACTGGTATGTGCTGTGACTATTCCATATGGGTAAAAAAATTTTGCTGAACTAAACTTCAAGGTGTGCTATGTCTCTTGCCTTAAGCTCTTCAATTCTGTAACAGCTTAATATCAACTGTCCAGTCCAGTGCATTTCAAAGGATTAAGTTTGTAATCACTGGATCTTCAAGTCATGAAATTAAGAATAAACACAAGCAAGCTCCACTTGTACTTCAAAACAGCTGGAAGTCATGCAAACATGTTAAAGTACAGCATCAAGGCACAGGCAAGGCAACAAACCCTGCTGAGAAAGGGGTTATTTCCTGAAGTGTGATTTCAAGTTCACCTTCCCATGTAAGTCTTGTTTGGTAAAAAAGGTCTCCTAAGTGCCTCAAATTATTTCCTTCATTTTCTCCCTAGAAGACATGCCCTCAACCCTTTCTCTAAACTTCACTTTCTGTTACTGTCCTGCAACCCACTGTAGACAGCCTATATTATTCTAGGTTGTAACTGCTCATCAGAATGAAGGTTCATCCACCATTATTCAAGAAACAACGTAAGTGCCTCATCTTGCTTTGATGGAAAAAGTTAAACTGTTTTCAAGGTGGTATGTTCGGTTAAAATAGCTCAACACTTAGACACGATAGGCTAATTAAGAAGACCAGGAAATAGATGACCCTGGCTTGTAAACAAATCCATCAAAACAAGATGCAGGTTTAAAGTAAGAATCTCGAAGACTTTTGTCACAATTATTCTTATTTTATATATGCTTGAGAATTAGCAGCTAGACTTCATCACTTATGAACAATAAGCAAGCATTCAGCTGAAGAGGCCTTCCCTTAGAAGCATGAAGCACAGAGCAACTAGTGTCTGAGAAAGCTAACCAGCAAAAACCTGCCATGCATGCAGTGAATGTGCAAATATAAGACCTGCACAGACACTTTATCAAAATACTTCCTAATTTCAACCCCCAATCAGTTAAATATATTGAAAACTTCTGATAAATAGCTCAGAACTGCAAACCTGAAATTCAAAAATTTAATTTCACATTATAAAACTCAAAACTGCACACAAGTCAACTCCAGTTTTCATTGTTAAGAGATGACTGCAATCCTAAACTTAATGATCTCAAACCCTGCTGTTCTTGATTTTCATTACAGGAAAATTTTAAACACAACTGACACTTTACCTGATTAGAGTGGGTAACTATAAGAGTTCGTTGTTCTGGAAAATTATGATAAAGATTGGATATTATCTGGACTGCCACATCAGTTTTTCCAGTACCAGGTGGACCCACTACCTAAAACCAATCATACAAAAAAATTACAAGGAAACAAAAATCAACACACAATTTATCAGAGTATCACACAACACAGAAACATAGTCAGTTGGGAAAAAAATAGAACCATCTCAGGTTAACATTACATACACTGACAACGGTAGAAAAGACAACTGGAACAGGTGAGGCAGATAGGAAAAAAACAGAAAAAATTAATTACTGTGGCATTATTTACTCAAAAATACACAACTGGTGATACAGATGTAATACGGACAGCAAGTGTTTTTATAAGCTCAGTTACACCAACGATCATCAAAAACTGACACCTGACACTTTTTAAACGTATCCAAGTATTATAATGCATCTCAAACTAATTTGTTCAGCGTTAAGAGGCACAGAATAGGAAGTTTCATATGTATTCACAAACAAAATTACAAATTGCTATGAAATCATGCTTGCTTTATTTAAAGAATCTCCATTGACACTGGATTCAAAAGCAAGTAGGATTGTACTTTTCAAAATTATTCGTCAGAAAAACATGACAATGACAGAAAATAAAATATAGGCCTATATTACATAACTGTTTTCTCAGTTTGCCTCATTTCCCTAGAAAAAAGTGACTGTAGTAAAAAAAAAAGTAAAAAAAATCAGAGATACATCCTCAAAAACAAAATGCTGACTTTATAACCATTTTTCCTTCTGACCTAACAGACTCCCATTCTCTAACCTCTTAAAACATGAACAAATATGATTTTAATAGAAAAGTTCAAATTATATAATAACCATCTTCTCAAACATTTATGAAAGCAGATGGAGTACCAGGCACAGTTAGTTACTTTTCTTTTTTAAAGCCCTCCAAAAGGGCTTTAAAGGTCACTGTTAAAAGGTCACTATTAGTGACACTTACAAGGTCACTATTAGTTCAACAAACATTAAATTATATTAATTTATATTAACAAACAATATGCAGTGCTATTTAAAAGAAGACAAAAATAAAACCTAGGTGATTTAGAGACCCCCTCTCTAGTATTTTGTGTGTTAATTATATATCACAAAATTTTAACTTCCCAGTCTTCTTACCTATTGACAATAATGTTGACATAAGACAATATTGTATACACTGGCATAAGTATTCTAATTAAGTAAACCCCAGCAGTTCAAATACTTAAAAAAAAAATAAAATCACAGAATCACAGAATTACTGAGGCTGAAAAAGACCTCTGAGATCATCAAGTCCAGCCTGTGACCCAGCACTGCCACATCGGCTAGACCACAGCACTAAGTGCCACATCCAGCCTTCCTTTAAACACATCCAGGGCCAGTGACTCCACCACCTCCCTGGGCAGTCCATTCCAATGTCTGATCACCCTCTCTATCAGGAAGTGCTTCCTGATACCCAACCGAAACTGCCCCTGGTGCAGCTTCAGGCCATGCCCTCTCATCCTGTCACTAGTTACCTGGGAGAAAAGCCCAACCCCCGCCTGATTACAACCTCCCTTCAAGTAGTTGTAGAGAGTGACAAGGTCCCCCCTGAGTCTTCTCCAGGCTAAACAACCCCAGCTCCCTCAACCTCTCCTCATAAGACTTCCCTTCGAGTCCCTTCACCAGCCTCGTTGCTCTCCTCTGGATCTGCTCCAGCACCTCCATATCCTTCTTGTAGTAAGAGGCCCAGAACCGCACACAGTACTCGAGGTGCGGCCTCACCAGTGCTGAGTACAGGGGGAGAATCACATCCCTCATCCTGCTGGCCACATTCCTGATAAAAGCCAGGATGCCATTGGCCTTCTGGGCTATCTGAGCACACTGCTGGCTCACGTTCAAACCACTGTCAACCAGCCCTCCCAAGTCTCTCTCCACTGGGCCGCCCTCCAGCCACTCCTCCTCCAGTCTGTAGCACTGCATGGGGTTATTGCGGCCAAAGTGCAGGACTCTGCACTTGGTCCTGTTGAACTTCATACCACTGGCCTCGGCCCATCAACCCAGCCTATCCAGGTCCCTCTGCAGCATCTTCCTACCCTCTGGTAGATCAATACTCCCTCCCCGTTTGGTGTCATCTGCAAATTTACTGAGGGTAGACTCAATCCCCACATCCAGATCATCAATAAGGACGTTAGAATAGGACTGGGTCCAGTACTGATCCCTGGGATACACCACTGGTCACCGGATGCCAACTGGATGCAGCACCGTTCACCGCCATTCTCTGGGCCCAGCCCTCCAACTAGTTTTGAAACCAGCAAAGGGTGCACCAGTCCAAGCTGTGGACTGCCAGCTTTTCCAGGAGGACACTGTGGGGAGACTATGTCAAAGGCTTTGCTGAAGTCGAGGTAAACCTCATCCACAGCCGTCCCCTCATCCACTAGGCAGGTCACCCAGTCACA
Organism: Actenoides lindsayi; assembly: GCA_025331215.1. Lineage (NCBI taxonomy): Eukaryota > Metazoa > Chordata > Aves > Coraciiformes > Alcedinidae > Actenoides > Actenoides lindsayi. Next base: position 12,883 of record WTSP01009786.1, read on the forward strand.
GAAGGATATGAGATTGGTCAGACAGAACTTTCCTTTCCTAAACCCATGCTGGCTAGGCCTGATCGCCTGGCTGTCCTCTATATGTTGCGTGATGGCACTCAGGATGAACCGCTCCATAACCCTGCCAGGCACTGAGGTCAGACTGATGGGCCTATAGTTCCCTGGATCCCCCTTCCGACCGTTCTTGTGGATGGGAGTCACACTGGCCAACCTCCAGTCATTTGGGACCTCCCTGGTTAGCCAGGACCGGTGATAAATGATAGAGAGTGGCTTACCCAGTTCTTCTACCAGCTCCCTCAGCACCACAGGATGAATTCCATCCAGACCCATGGACTTGTTGGGATCTAAGCGGCACAGCAGGTCACTAACTACTTCCTCCTGGATTACAGGAGTATTCTGCTCCCCATTGCAGCCTACCGATTCAGGAGCCCAGTTGCCCTGAAGATATCTAGTCTTTTTGTTAAAGAATGAGGCAAAGAGGGTGTTAAGCACCTCAGCCTTTTCCTTATCTTCCGTTACTATGTTCCCCCCCTCATCCAATAAGGAGATTTTCCCTGATCCTCCTTTTGTTATTAATGTATTTATAAAAGCATTTTTTATCATCCCTAACAGAGATGGGCAGATTAAGTTCTGAGCTTTTGCATCTCTAATTCTCTTCCTACACGACCTTACAATATCCTTAAATGCTTCCTGATTCACTTGACCCTTTTTCCAAAGTTGATACACTCTCTTTTTGTTTCCGAGTTCCTGCAAAAGCTCCCTTTTCAAGCAGCCCGGTCTTCTTCCCTGACAGCTCATTTTCTGGCACATAGGGACAGCCTGCTCCTGAGTCTTCATAACTTCATTCTTAAAGTAAGCCCAACCTTCCTGGGCCCCTTTGTTTTTGAGGATTGCTTCCCAAGGGACTCTCCAAACCAAAATCCTGAACAGACCAAAGTCAGCCCTCTGAAAGTCCAAGGTGGAGGTTTCACTGACCGCCCTCCTAACTTCCCCAAGAATTGAAAACTATCATTTCATGATCGCTATTCCTCAGTCAACCTCCAATGGTGACTTCTCCAATAAATCCTTCTCTGTTTACAAGCAGTAGGTCAAGGAGGGCACCTTCCCTGGTTGGCTCCCTTACCAACTGCATCAAGAAGTTATCTCCCACACACTCCATGAACCTCCTGGACTGTTCTCTCTCTGCTGTATTGTACTTCCAACAAACATCTGGGAGGTTGAAGTCCCCCATGAGAACAAGGGGTAGTGATCTTGAAATCTCTCCTGGTAGCAAGAAGCATGCAGCAACTCCAGAACAGAAGGATACTCTGAGAATCTGAGCACAGTAGAAAGGTAGACAGCTGTTTAGTCTTCTCTATATCCATAGCAGCTACATAAAAGGTCCACTGGTATACTTCTGGGTCCCTGACGTAATGTCTCCTGAGATAGTCTATGCCAAGGATGCACAGAGCCTCTGGGCCAGTCAGAATAAGATGCTTCTGACATTTGTCCCCTGCTCAGCTCTCCTCAGCCTTCAACACAGGAAGCTGTTGGGATCTCCCTGTCACTCAAAAAATATCAGATGGATTTGGACTGTGAGGGACTTCATTCCCCCAGTCTCCACCTTGAGGTTCAGGGGCTTGAGAGATGTGGGAAGAGAGGTTACCACTGAAAACTGTGAGGAAAAGATTGTTGAGTACTTCAGCTTTCTCCATGTCACTTGTCACAAGCTCTCCTGTCCTATTTATCAGGGTATGTGTGTATGCACATTTTCTTTAATCTTCCTTTTCTGGCCACTGTAACTGTAGAAGCCCTTCTTATTATTCTTCACATCCTTTGTCAAATTCAGCTCCAACTCTGCCTTAGCTTTCCTGATCCCATCCCTACACCACCAGGCAGTGTCCCTATATTCTTCCCAGGATACACATCCCTGGTTACACTGCCTGTGCATTTCCTTCTTACACTTCAGTTTGACCAGGAGGTCCTTAGTCATGCTGGTCTCCTGCCTTCCTTGCCTGATTTCTTACAGGTGGGAATCAAGAGCTCCTGTGCTCTGAGAAAAATGTTCTTGAATAGCCACCAGCTCTCTTATGCTTCCTTATCCCTAAGGGCAGCTTCCCAGGGGATCCCATCCACTAATTTCTTAAACAACTGAACATTTGCTCTCCTAATATCCAGGGTCCTGACTCTACTTTTCATCTGGCCCATATGCCTCAAGATCATGAACTTCACCAGGGCATGATTACTTCAGCTCTGTCTGCCACCAGTCTTGACCTCTCCAATTAAATCATCTGTGTTGGTAAGCAACAGCTCCAGTAACTCTTCTCCTCTGGTCAAGCTGTCTATAAACTGGATTAAGAAATTATCCTCAATGCACTCCGAGAGTCTCGTGGACAGTTTACAGCTTGCTGTGCTGCTCTTCCAGCAGATGTCAGGGTGATTGAAGTCTTCAGCCGGATCAGAGCCTGCAAACCTGCTTCCCATAGTTGAAGTGAGAATGCTTTGTCAACAGGCTCCCCTTGATGGGGCGGCCTGTAGTAAACACCATCCACAAAGCTTCCTTTGTTGACTTGGCCCCTAGTTTTTACCCATAAGCTCTCAAGTTGTTCATCACTGTTTTTCAAAGACAGCTCTGTGCAGTCAATTTGTTCTTTTACATAGAGAGAGGGCGACACTCCCTGTCCCTCTTTCCTTGCCTGTCCCTTCTGAACAGTTTATAGCCATTGATTGTAGCTCCAGTCATGCGATTTGTCCCACCACATTTCAGTGGTAACGACCAGATGATAGCTTTCTAGCTGCACAGTGGCTTCCAGCTCCTCCTGCTTGTTACCCATGCTGGGAGCATTGGCAT
>WTSP01009786.1:19144-62137 GCA_025331215.1 Actenoides lindsayi
TTAGAGAAATGCTAGGATAAAGGTTGGACTTGATGACCCTGGAGGTCCCTTCCAACCATAATGATTCTGTGTGTGATGATTCTATGACTCTGCAATTATGCCACCTGATCAAAAAAGTTTACTATGGACAAGACAGACCACTTGGTCAAAGTTAAATTTATGTTAATTCACAATTCTAGAAACTCAAATATACATTTCAACTTTGCTCGAAAACTTTCCTCTTGCTTTAACAGAGGGTAAGAAAAGCTAAGTTATTAATAAGCTTCCTAAAAAACAACATTTGCTGAATTTACATGCAAAACAATAGAAGTTTTGTGCATAATTTTAATCTCACTTATGGTCAATATAGAGTACTACAATGCATTAGCAATAGGTTTATTTTGAACTCTGGCCATATTCCTTGAACATCCAAGGAACTGACAATGAATCCAAGGAAGTAAGATGCCAAAGAATCATGTACTGCAAGTGTGAAAACTTAGAGCAGAAAAAGAAGCACCATTCAATCTATAAAGCTCCAGTTAGCATGCAACCTCTATAAAGGTCTATCACACATATCAGTACTTAAAAAAAAATAAAAATTATCTATCTATATCTATCTACATATATATCTTGTCTGACACCCTTCAAATTCCAATAAGAAACTGATCCATTGTTGCTCCCAAAAGCTAACAAGTTTCTCTGATTTTCACCTTTTGACTAGCTACTCCTCCTTTTCCTACAGTCTAGTATTCTACCAGGTAACAAAAATGTTCCACATACTCCCTTAACCGAAAAGGCCAAATCCAAATAATCCATAGATCACCTGTTGAAAGACTGAAATTATAAACTAATGTTTTATTACATACTCAAGTGAAGTAGGTATGTCCTGATTTTCAGTTATTTTGACACTTATCTGCAGGGAGAAGTTATCATCAGATGACATGTCCTAACTTTCTGAATTGATTCAATGTCACCTAAAATCGTGACTACATGACTCTAAAATGAACACGTCTCAGTAGTCCTGACATATTCAGAGAACCTTTTATCCTAAGAGTCAATGAGCAAGCACCTTACCTTGAAATTGTTTTCTTTTGGTTTTCTTCTCATTATTATATTAAATGTCTCATATACATCTTCTGCTCCATTTTGGATTGTGTTGGTCATGTCTTGTTGATACTGGTTTGGGTCCAGAAATACTCTGTATGTTCTGCAATCACCTTTAAGTCTTGGTTTGGGTTCAGGTCCTGTCCATAAAGAAATAGTAAAGTTAGAATTTAAAGTAGTGCCAAAAGCAGATTATCATTCAAATAAGTGATTCATAATAGTTCCCAAAATGAAATCTGGACAAATTCATATGCGGAAACTAATTTCTGCATGGCATGTGGCATTATGAACATTCTTATTTCACATTTTCATGCCATTTAATAGAGTTTTTGAATATAAGCTGCTTTATTCCTAAAACTAAAATTAAATAAATCCAGAACATTTATCTAATTACATCGGATTTTACCAGAGGAAACTAGTTAACTTTTCTCAGGCTGCTTATGGAATTGGCTTGTTTTTTCAAGTAGGTAATGAGTTCAGTGAGCATTGTTCAAAAGAGAAGTGAATTATTAGATTGATAAAAAAAAATTAATAAAAAAAATAATCTTTCAAACAAGTATTATTAGATTCATACCTTCCTCAATAACACGGCCTTTCTCATCCAACATGCCCTGGATTTCACAGCCTCTGACGTACACCAGGCCAATTTGCTCAACAAAAGGTCGTCGTCGGTCAAACTTGGTACCATAAGGTTGTGTGGGACGTACCGTAATCAAAAAGCAGACATCATGTTTACGCAGACCTAATTCCAGAAAGGAACATTCAGTGATTCGATTCAAAGCCATCTTCCTTATCTGGTCCTTAGTATATATACATATACACATATATACATACACACACACCCCCCAGAATACACAAAAATTTCTTTTATATAAAACCCCACCTGTTTAGAGAATAATGTGCTCTGTTTCAAAACATGCCTTTAACTTAGAGGATATAAAACCACAGGATACTGTCATCTCTTCTACTATTCCTGCACGCTAATATCTGCTACAACTTCAGATATGAAGAGAAGAAACCGACTGCTTTATTTTCCCATGACAACAAACTTATTTATTTCAAGATTCTTCTTCTCCCAATAATCTTACTTAGGCTTCACAACCTAGCTATTTTCAGTCTTATTTCAAGAGTAACATGTCATTAATCTCTTATTCTCATTGCTTTTTCCTGGACTAATATCCAAGCACTTGCTGTTCTTTTAAACAACAATCTAAGTACAGTGCCTAGAACTAGGCACAAAGTCTTAAACAATGTTACTCTAGTTATTTACTTAATAGGGTAAAAGGTCACTTAACCAAGTTACTTGGTTTCTATGCTACATTCCAGTTCATAAATCCTGATATGACTTGGATGAGCACTATTGTTTTGCCCTTAGCAGCACCATGTTGTTGCAGATTCACACTCGCTTTTGAGTGATGACGACTTTGGACTCCTTTCATTTTGCAGAACTACTGCCTAACAAATTATTACCACAACATGCATTTGTGCAATGACTTGTGCTTGCTTAAGTTTACTATCTCAGTATTCATCCCTGTTGAAGGACATTCTAGTTTTTAAATGCAATTTCCCCGATTTTGAACATTAATCCTTTTCTCCAGTATACCTCCCAATTCTCACAGATGTAAGACACCTTCAAAACTTAGTAAACACATGCTGTATTTTTAATATGAGACAAGTAATTTCCTCATTATGTACTGGATATTATCCAACACAAAGCAGTTTCATCAAGACCACGTTAGACTCATGAATTCTTCACCTCAGTTTTGAATAAGTTAAAGCACTACCGCTTTTCAAATGTCAGAGACTGTTCTAGTATTTAAAAGCTAGGTGCACCACTATACAGTGGTATAGTGAAGTCTGCTGCTATCCTCCTAGCTTTTCAATTTTAATATAATTCTATGTTCCCAAGCTTGTACCTGCTTATTTAGCACATACTCCCAGCTTTAGCATTTGTGCTAAATGACCTGTAAAGGTACTGGAGCTGCACAGTAGAATTTAATAGGTTTCTCTAACAAAAGAGAAGAGGTGACATTTACTTATAATCCAAGTACAAGTACAATCAATACTTCTATGTCACGTGCCAACACAGTCAACTAAAGTTCAATTCCCCAAGCAAAAGAAGTGTTGCTTGTGGATACTTACAAGAAACAGTATTTGGTACAGTCAGCATATCCTAACAACATTCAAATATACTAAAAACTACTAAAATGCACTGGTTTTGATTAAATCAAAATCAGTCCTCTCCACTTGTATATGAGACAGATATCACATTCCCCACTACTTTTCCAATACGGTATTATTAGTGTGTATACTAATTTAAAATGGTAACTTACTTTTCCACATTACCTTTAAAGGATAGAATTTTACAGTTACAAACTGAATGACATCAGTCTGAAATAGTAAACATTCAATTCCCAATGGACATGTAAATACTTCAATAATTTCCATCTTCATTTTAGGAAGGTATAAACTTCTTAGTCTTGGAATTTGAGTAACTGACTGTTAAACCCTTAAGATTGGCAAATCCATATTTCTGATAAAACCCCCTTTCTTACAAATAAGATTACTTCACGGTATATTTTGATAAGCACCTATTTTGAGCACCTCATTTCAAAGAAAATAAGTACCTTCCCATTCATCTTTGATGTTATCTCGGACATTCAAATTAATTGTAACATCTGCTCGTACTCGCATGGGCCAATTTTCACCAATATTGGGCTTTGCCACCTCCACCACTGTGAAAGAGACAATAGGTTGTGCCATCCTAGCCCATCCACCAAAGACTACACCTCCATATTCTGATAACCTAACAAAAAAAAAAAAGAAAAACAAACAAACCAAAAGACCCAAACATGAAAGTTTTGTTAGTCATTATCTGATACCAGATTCAGTTCTTGTTTTAAACTGCAAAACAATTCACCTCAGTCAGCTCTAAGACAAAAGTATAAGTTTTAATTTTACATGGTACTGAAGTAGATTCACATAATCCTGCATTTTAGAATTGAAGCCTAACATGAACTGATTTATTCTCATATTCCCAGAAACAAAAGCAATTTACGCTGGCATTATAAAAAAAACAAAACAAAAACCCCCAAAAATCACCCCAAAACAACTTCAGAGGGAAGGAAAAAGGGAAGATAACAAAAAGCAGCTACTGAGTATGAGATATCAAACCAAATGATCACTTCAGTTCTAAAGAGGATCAAAATGTGGCAGATGTCAAATTCAAGAATATCCAGTAACATCTCTTGTAAACCAGAAGAGCTGGTGGTAAGTTTCCAGATTTTTAATACTTTTAATACTTTAATACAAGGCTTAATACTTTTGGAAAACTAATTCATCAGTCTTAACACAACAAAGATTGGTTGTTATCATCCAACACACTCAATAGAACTGCAGGGATGCTTACCCATACACCCTTACAAAATCACTCCATAGGATGGCAACACCTTATGGAAGAAGTTGGTATTAAATTTAGTATCTACGTAGTAATTTAAAATACATTTGTTACTAAGCATTTAGTATATAAACAATATCAGTTACTCAGTCTCAAATGCACTTTGATTACAATTGAAGTTGAACTGACTGGTTTGCATCAGTTAATCGATATTACCATGGTTTCATCCTACTGACACTATCTTCAATGTCCTGTCTGATCTCATAGGTAGACTCTAGGCGGAAAAGATTGAAGTTCCTCAGCAAGTAGTCATGAAGAGTCAGAAACTGTAGATTCAATTTGGGCAGTGCAAGACAGCCTACAGGGATAAGGGTGGAAGGGAAGAGGTATTTGATGAATACACAAAAAGAAGATGAATTCATATATTGGTTCTACGAATTCATAAATACATATAGATGTTACTCTATAAGTGCCATAGATGTTATCCTGTGAGATTCTAAGAACTACTCCTTTTATAAATACACACCACTAAAAAGCATCCATTTTCCAAATTTTCTCTAAATAAACCTGCATAAGATTAAAGGAATTTTCATCCTTCTGGCAGTAATACAGCGAACTATTTACAGACTGAATCCTTCCTTGTATTCAGACTACAACAATATTGATTTTCTAAAAATTAAATGCAAGGAAAAGTAATGGTGCTTTGGGAATGCAACAATTAAGCCAGCATTAAATAATGATGAAAAGGGCTCACTGACTAATAAAACCATGCATCATCCAACAATTCCCCAATTCCAATCCTTTGTGTTTATCAGAAGCCACAAAAACCATTAACATAGAAAAAATTTTAAGCCAAGAAATCAAACTTTAATACAAAACTTTCCTTAAAAGTTTCTGTTACTGATTATATTTTTTTTTTTTATGAGAATGAAAAAACATGGGGAGATTAGACTCCTAAATAAGGAGTATTATAATTCGTAGACAGGTCCTGAAGCTTGCATAGCTTTCGGGTATGCAAATTTTCCACGATAAAAATACTTGTATATTACTCATTTAACATTTCCGGCCTAATGTTCCATAGGGTTGACACGTATGCTTAAGACCTGTAAAAGCATCAGGCTTTTGTAGCTTGCAATATTATGCTTGAAATCTTTCACTGGTATATGTATTAAATATTGACTTTCACATGCAGTGAGACACAACAGCAGTGAAAAAAGGCAGCAGAACACAGTAACTTCTATTTTGGAAAGCCTCATGGTGATAAAATACTTTAACACATTTCCCAACACCAAGAAACAAACACTGTTCTGTAAAGCTAGTTATATGCATAAAACACAGGGCCTGAAGCAACACCTCTTTAATGCTGCTCAGCACTTACCAAAATTTATTTATTATTCTTCCCTCACTTGTAAAAAGAAAATAGAAACAATAATCATAGCTTTCTTGGGCTAAATTACTCTTATTTAAGTTTTATACTAAAGGAATTTAGCTACTTTTAAGAACACAAAAAAAACCCCAAAAAACAAACCAAGATCACAAAAACAAAACTGCCTTGTTTGAAATCTGGGCTGGAAAATATGTGGAGATTAAAACAAGAGAGTGTAAACTGCAACTAAGAGAAGCAAAACAGAAAAATACTTGTAACAGTCTGACAGCAACAGAAATGATTCACAACAGTGCTATCAATACATGGATGATAATAATAGCAAATGAGTTCACCACAGAGGAAGAAAACATTACCACTAGCAACCACTGTTACTTGTCAAAATTACATTTAACCATTAATAAAATTTCTTTAATACATTACTAAAAAGTTCCAGACCAGCACAGAAACAGGTGTCATGAGCTGCTCTCACCCCACCCTGCAGTAATACATATAATGTGATTAATATATTTGGCTAATAAAACACAAAATAAACACACAGTACACAAACAAGTACTGCAAAGCCAGCCTTCCAATACAGTCTGAATGACAGTAAAGCCACCCTGACTTGTATTAAAGAACCTGAATGTTCCAGAGCATTAAAACATAGCTGTTGTTTACTGGAATAAAACAAAGAAATAAAATAAACTATAATCTTGGTTTACATATTCATTTGCTAGAAATGTCAGCAATCACCTTGTTTGTCTGGTATTTGGTTTTTCTTTTACCTTTTCTTTTCCTGGTTTGGTTTGCTCCCCGCCCCCTTTTGTTTTTGTTGTTGTTGTTTTGTTATTGTTTTTAAAGGATAAACCCCATCAGCAGACCTATTGTTCAGAAGAATCTAAATCAGCTAATAAGTACTTGCATCATACTAAACACAAGTACTTTATCTCTTCTTGGGCAGATCTCTAGATGGCATTTGTATCACATCTGTTTGGAAAAAGATCCTTTGGTGTCTCTAACCTCTTTCTTCTCATTAATACTTATTCACAGAGAATTTAGCCAAAAAACCCTAACTTATGTTAAGCAGATAACTTAAGGCTTATACCTAAACTAAAAAACCCACTGCTCAAACTAGAAACATATTTTATACTAGTATTTGAAGTTTTATTTTGTTTGGAATTTCCATGTTCCAAATGAAAATTTTAACATTCCTAATAAAAATTCTCATGATCCACATTAAAAGTTTTTTGAAGTAGCTAGAGAGAAATACATGTGCAAAGCTTAAAATTACAGAATTCCCTGTTTGCAATACCTGCAGTTTGATTCCTTGATCACAAGCACATCAAGCAAGAACACTAGGTTCTGAACTTGAGTGCGTACACTACTTTTCAGTGACTACATGTACACTTCTATCTTGAAATAAGAGTAAGATAATTAGTGTTAACTTCTCCCCCCCACCATCAGCACCCCCTTTTTTTTTTTTCCCCTTCTTTTTGAAGAGGCTTTCTTGAACATATTTAAGAGCAAAGCACAGACAACAGCTTTTCTGCTTCATGTTTACAGGCTGTTTTACCTTACAGTAACTACCTGTGCTGCAGCTGCTGGTACGGCACATCTGTTACCCAGATTAGAAGCAATTAAATGTCTTTGTGTAAACATAGGTCTTTGGACTTTTCTTTAAATCCGCTATAAATCTGATAACAATTTCATCTCGGAGTTCCTGATTCACAACTCAAAAAAAAGCTGACCTTACTCTAAGATACTGGAAGATGCCAAAGTACTGCATGCAAGTTCTGAAGACAGAATAAACATAATCAGAATATCAGGTTTTTTGTGGCATGTACTGTCCAGCACAGCATTTACTGAACTACTAATCATACCTTCTCCGGAATAATATTCAGTTGGTACAATATTTTCATCCCAAATAATCTTCTCTGTGGGATAAAGAGGCATCTGGTTGAGCTGCTGAATTTGAGATATTCGTCGCTCATGTCGGGAAACCTAAAGAAAGGATACATTTTAAACTTCCATAAATCAAAAAGAGACAGTAAAGCCATTTTTGAAACATACACATTAAGTCATAAGACTGCTGCTGCTCTTTTATTAAGTTTTGGGTTTGATTTGTGGTGGGTTTTTTTAAATTAACTAAATGCACAATCATAAGATGAACAAACACATAATCCAGCTGTCCCAGTACTTGAGTCAAACAATCATTTGGCTACTTAGGAGATCAAAAATGGTACAAAAGAACTGAAAATATTTAGTCAAGGCTTAGCAGACAATCAACTTCAAATTTATTCTGCTTTCCACTAAACATATGGTCAATAGCTAATTAACAGTCCTCACTTGGCAACAGCTAGCATTAATTCCCTCTTTGTGAGAATAAAAAAAAAAATTTAAAAAAATCCATCCAATACTACAATATGTCATCTGAACAAACATACCTGCATGGTGTCCATAAGCATCATATTACTACCACTACAACCATAGGAAATTACATGAACAGTATTTAAAGAAAACAACAACAGAATAAGCATATGAAAAGCATTTTTTTAAAAAGCTATGACATTCTAATCAGATATCAGATTAGAAGCCTACAGTAATATTCTTATATAGTGAATATCCAAAAAAACATTATGTGTATCAAACTGTATTTCAAATGGGCTTGAGGAACCAAATAGGCACTGAGAGTCTTCATCTCCTTTAGCAGATTTTTTGTTTTTTAAAGGGGACAAATAGGTTACTGTATAAAGAGCAACAACTTTTCAAGAAGACTCAAAGCTGTTGCCAATACTCTGCTTATTGATCTTTACAATTACACAAAACACACACATACTAGTTCCTCAGGGACACTACATTTACAAATCCTAACATGTCACTTATATGGTTTTAAACCCCATCTTAGTGTATCATTTACTGTACTAACACTGCTGTGGTTCCCAGCTGGATCAGCAAAAGGTCCTAAATCTCTAGTTCACTACAGTGTAGTTGCTAGATTTAGCTATATCTTGAGTTTGTAAAAGAAAAAATACAAGCCAAATTAATTATGTTTTTACCAGCAACTCCAGAAGAAACTCTTTTTCATAGCTGGAGCTCTCCCCATCAGTGAGGGGTGGCAGCAGGCAGAGGTAGGACGCCACCCGGTGCAGAGTGTCCGAGCTGTGCAGCAGAAGGAAAAACAGACTCTGTCACTTAGACTGAAATTGCAGAGAGAGAGAGAGAGCACTTTTTCTTAAAAAAGAAAAATTCCAATTATGAATTTCATCAGAGAGACCAACAATTACAGATTAGTATTTTAACCACAGTCTAAGATATTTAAAATATCTATTTTTTGAATCATTACCAAGTGCTCTAGGTGAAGCGTGTTCAGCTACAGATGTAACTGAACCCCTCATCTGCAATAAACAGAGCATGGTGTGAATATTTTTTGTTGTTTCAAGACATGTACCTGAAAACAAAACCAAACAACAGAGCACGTATTGCCTTTGTCAAAATACAGACTGTTACCCTTTTAATTGTGGCACTTACAATACAGCACAGTAGTATACTTTTATGATTTCCGCTGTAATTTTTCTACAAAGTAAATAAAAAAGCTAAATTAAAACCCTTAGGGGTTAACTACTGTAAGCTAATTACTGCTGTAAGCAGTTAGCTATTTTCCAGAAAATCAGTACTTTCTCACATTCATTAGAAAAAAAAGTAAAATATATTTTCCTTATACTGGAATTCTGGTACTTCATGAAGAGTGGATGCAAACTCTCCTGGTCTCCCTTTTTCAGCAGATGTAAAGGCACCATGAGAAGTCAGGAAGACCCAAGAAGTCACATGAGAAGGCACGAGAGAAGTCAGAAAGAGAAAAGGCTAGAAATCTGTTAAATTCAAACATATTGAGAATAAAGAATTTCAATTTCACATTAAATTTTGTTTTGATATCTTACCTAAGAGGTCCAAATAATTTCACCAGTGAATCACGAGTATCTACTGCAGCTACATTGGAGAGTGCAAAGTCATATAATTCTGGGAAATGTGCAAATGCTGCTCTCTACAAGAGACCCATGCCCAAAAACTGAATGTAAGCATATTAATGAAACTATTTAATAACAATCTAAACATTTATACAAAAGTACAGCTGCTTCTGATTAATTACAAGTAGCACCCTGTGGACACTATCAGGATAGAAATAAAAACCAGGTGAAATATCTGGTTTAAATAGTTAGCACCACCTGTTTGTTATTTCTGTTCTTCCAGTACAATATTGTTTTTATACACCCTGCTATCATCATTTGTTCTTTCATTAAAATAAAACTTAAGGAGACAAACATGTAGCCTTTCAGACAACTAATAAAAACAAGGAACAAGTTTAATTTAACCATGCTTCCTTTAATTTTTTTGATAAAACTGATGGGAAAAATTCTGAGAAGTATAGGTACCTTTATATGACTACAAGCAATGTGAATATTTTTTGCTCTTAGGCACAAGCGATCACTAATGCTACCAAGTGTGTACTGATCTTGAGGAAATGGTGCCACCTACTGCATAATCGTAAGTTAAGTTCCTATAGCACTTAATTTTCCCTTCTGAAGAGATTTAATGGGAACAGTTCAACTTGACAATATCAAATCAAAAGTGGTGGCATTTTGCTAGAGCATATTATTTAGTCATAGTCACATACATAACATTGAAGCATTAAGTGTCTTCGATAAAGTATAGAAAGTCAAATTAAAACTATTCCTGTAACTGTATTGGAAAAATAAGGTGTTTGTTCTGGGAAACAACCTAATGCCTACACCAGATGCAAGTTAGACTAAGACAATAAAACCAAATCCTTTCCCTCCCATAAGCACTTTGCCATCTGCCTACCTGTAGAGAAGTAATTCTGTCATAGTGAATTGTTGTCATCTCATTCTCTGTCAAAGCATTTCCAGTCTGATCATTGATTTCAAAGCCAGTGTAGAATTTAAGCATATCTAAAAGCTGAGACATCATCCACAGAAATTAGCAGATTAACAGTAAGAGAAACCCTACCACAAACAAAAACACAATTTAAGAGGACACCAGCACAAACAAGAGTCCCTCAAAGTTCTTTAAGAAAGAGATGAAGGAGCAGTATCTAAATTATACACTTTGCTAATGGACAGGTTAATTTTGTTACCAACCATAGAAATTACAGCACAGCCCACAAGCAATGTGGTTTCTTCCACATACTAGAACGTGAAACAGTAACTAATTGCATTAAGGTGATCTAGCCAGAGGTTAACCGAGACAATGAATCCAATTTTGGGCTTGCTGCTATCAAAAAGGAGAGGACTTACTCCCTCCTGAACTCCCTGATGCCAGCTCTGGAATTCATCCTACCTTTAAATGAGATTATTTAACTCAGAAGTAGAAAAGTATTCAGATGTGCTGCTCACTTTGTGTTCAATACTCACCCTCAGAGAAACTGAACAATTGCCAGAGATGGGGGACAGAAAGCAGCAGGAAAAGCAAATGATATGCAGGAAAGGGGACAGAACTTCAGATCCTGCCACAAAAACCACTATACTGTCTGTAACTGAGTAAACCAAATGACAGTAGTGAAAAACAGCTGCACTGTAGAACTGTTTGAGGTCAAAATTAAGGACAGAAGAATGCACTGGTGACAACTTTTGCTACCCATGGGGCAAAGCATACCAGAAGCTGCAGTGTTTTCTAAGTTGTACTTTTAAGAACTGTTCAAAAACAGAGACAGAAATGCAAGAGCAGTCACACACGTAAATGCAAGTAAGAAAGAACTGATGTTTGATGAATTTAAATAAACACATAGTTTGCATTCATTAGGAAAACATATCTAAACAAACCAATTACAGTATTCAGAGCCACATCAGAATGAAAGTTATTTTCAACAACTTTGTATTTCACCTGGGAGAACAGATGACCCTCCTTCTCTCTTTTAGCAAGGCTGGACAGGTAACAGTGAACAACAAGATGGGAGTCATCCAATACTGTATTAAACCAGCGCCGTGTAGGAAGCAAAGCCTGTGGTAAAAAACCTCAAATTAATATAAGCAATTCTTAAAAGTAGAAATTCTGGTTTCTCATTACTTTCCAGTTCAAGACGGCATATCAAGATAGACTGCTGCACAGTCATTTACATATCTAATACCCTAACAGAGTTTCTCATATTAAAGCAGCATTTATTTATGCCAAAACCCTGGTTTTATCCAGGTAGGCTGCTATGAACACAGATTTCACTATGACTGGGAGTACGGTATAACCTTGCCACTAATAAGATTACATCCTGCCAGTTATAAAAGTAAATTAAATAAAACAGCTGTTCTACTACTAAGTGCTTACATAGTGACTGTGTGCTGCAAAAGATATGTCAAACTGTTGGAACACTGTTTTAAATGTTTGGTTTTGATACTCATGTAATTAATTTTAAGCTTTTCTTTCTCAAGGATGCAAAGTGTGTTTCTTCTAAATACGGTACAGTATCTTCTTTGTAAGATATGCATGTTAAATCTAAGAATTTTTGAAATCTTATTAAAAAAAATAAATATAAAAGTTTTTGTAAACAAACCAGAGATCATTTCGTCTCAATGTAAATAGCTTAAGCTACTGTATGTAGCAACTGTTCAACACTATACAGTAGTACACCTCAACAATTCAGAGTTAAAAAAATGTGTAGATCCCATTGAGAACTGACTCAATTTAGAAAGAATAACAGCATGAACATGATGTTTAGAACTAAGACCAAGGAAATAAAAGAATCTGTAGTAGAAAATGTTAATTGCCCTGCACAATAATTACAAAAAACTAACACAGAAAATCTTAAGAACTTTCCATGGAGTCATTTCTTTCAAATTATCAAATCACCAAGTTTTGATGTCAGTCTATATACTGTAATATGGAACAGTAATATTCTGAAAAAGGCCCCAACAAAAGTAAAAGAGCTCATTAACACAATACATGCTACAAGGCAAAAAGACTTGGATTTACAGCTAATTTCTCATTTCCTTGCTCCATTCACTTAAACAGGCTTCATACGCTGTCTGAATTCTGACCTTCCTGTAATACCCAGCAAGATGTTAAAGGTACTGCCTCTATGCATTCTGGCTAACAGCCAGATCTAAGTTTAACTTCAAATACATGTTTTCTCTTATGACAGTGTATTATATCCATAAAACAGCAAGTTCTAATTTAAGTATTTCTATTTCAACCACAAGCACAGGCTACTTAAATGATTTAGCAAATGACAGTTAGCCTGTGTGAGTTTGAGATCAAGCCATTTTAAAGTTCCCTGTACTTAACGTTCCAGAAAACTTCGTCTTATTTTAAAATGTCTTCTAAATCTGAAGTTCTTTTAAAAAAAATTGCTACTCATGTGAGAAACTGTTAATTAACATCTTTTACTTTTAATTCTTGTACTGTGAAGCTTAAAATTGTCCCCCTTTCTCGATGAAAAATGTCACAAAGCCTTGCCTGGCCTCCTGTTACTCTGTCATAAACTGAGATCACCAGAACATTACTTACAAATAATGAATTCTAGTCAAATAAAAATAGTTTGCATTTCAAAACTACTGACACTTTCTGGGATTATACAACAGAAAAGCCACTCTGAGTTACTTACTATGTATTGGGAAAAATACTTCTGGGTTATTTCTAGAGGATTAAAGCATCATCCATTTTCATCAATTGCTGGAATTATTACCACTACTCCAATTAATAAAGTCTTATTCACTGAACAATTTAGGATCCTGACTTTCTGTAACAGTTCATCTGGTTTATAAACATTACTAGTCACTTCTCAATGTGGATGCACTGATACAACCTTCTCTTCACAGATGGAAAACTACTATTAAGCGACCATGTGCACAACTGTGATGTAACCACATGGTAATTGGAGTAAGGCTGTAATACTTTACACATTAAAAACGTAGAAAAGTACACCTGGAAATAGATTGAAACAAATTAATAACTTACCTCAAGATCTAGCATGAGTTCAATGAATCTCTCACAATAATGAACTTTGTCCATAGAAATAGGACCTAGGTAGAAAAACAGTTCGTTTTTTTTTCCTTTTTGATCCATACCACAATATATTTGTACTTGAATTATTCTCTAGAAATGTAATACATGCTGCTAATATACCAGCATTACCTTTTAACAAGATTAAAATGTTAACTAGCACATTATTCTCTTTCTGAAACAATCCTTTCTTTCATTGCAAACCAGAAAATTTTTGGATATAGGAAAGCAATGGAACCAGAGTTTCAAGGAAGTGATTTTATCCTCTCTGAAAAAAACAACCAACATGACAGACAGAAATGCACACTTCCACAAGATACCAATGGCCTTCTAAGCTTCTCAAGAACTTTTAACTCAGAGTATTCAAAAATATCTAAGCTGTAATAAAGGTGTCTGCAAAAGGTCTTGACAATATTTAAAGGTACTCAGTGGTGACTACTAAAAAGCCTTTAGAATCCTGTCAAAACACACCACTACATCTGCTTTAATGAGCATCTAATTCCTAAAGCCTCCAAAGAACTGTTAATGTAAATCTTGCTAAAACAGGTCTTGCATCATTGGGAAGATAGAGACAATGGGTATCCTTTCTGAGGAAGCCACAATACATATAATATCCCGTTACAGCTCTGTTAAGAGGTGAAGTCTGCTAGGAGTTTAAGAGCAAAAGGAGAACTCTGGGAAGTGATTTCACTCAAATTACACTGTGCTTAGAGAGCATAATAAGCCATTTTTGTCAAAAGGCTAATACCTTGTATAAACACTTTTTCTGTCTAAATCAGGCAAGCATATAATTTTCCTTGTCACTATCACTTATATATCAAGAGCAGTCAAATCTTACAGAATTTCACTTCACTTTGACTTTTGTTCTTACTGTAAATCAACAGTACTGACAGAATAGAGCCTCATGATATGCAGTTATATCACCTGTTTAACAAGGCATCTAAGTACGTATGAAATGCTTTAATGCTGTAAGAAAACTGTAAGAACACAAGAATATCAGTACCCAGAAATATTTTTTTAATTAAGTCCATGTTGAAGTGAAGAAAAGGTTTAAAGTAGTCTTCTGTTATTCAATTTTTAAAGCATATGCAGATTTGAATACTAATTTTGATTATGAAATCCATACAGGCAGGCATGAATTTCATTAAAACCCCATCAAAATAAGGACTCCAACTACAGAATGGTATCCTAAGGAGTAGTTGCTTCGGCAATAGAAAAGAATTTAAGAGATTAATAGATAACAAAGTAACATAAGAACCACAGTTACCTGAGATGGGTATTGATTTTAGCACAGAAATGAATTTCTGAATGAGCTGTGAAAGAAATCTTCTCTCACGATACGCTCTAAAATCAAATATAAGAAAGGCATTAATATTCCTTCAATGAGGACTAGAAGTACTTCATAGCTTTCACTAATACAAAGTTAGCTGCTTTAACATTTATATGATGGTAGGGGGTTGCTTTGAAACACACCTAAAAAATGTTCACATTATGACTTTTCTCTCTGCACTCAGGCAGACAGATTAGCAGGGTCTGCATTTTTAGACACAGGACTGATCAACAATCCATGCTTCTATTGAGTCAAAGATGACAAGCACATCACCACCTACACCTTACCACACTGCAACACAAAAGTACCAAAGCATTTAACTTTGGCAAGTTACACACAAACCTATTCAAATACTTGCATAAGCTATTTGCTTAAGAGCTGAACATTTGCTAAAGATCATGAAAAAATATGAGCAACTACATGAATATTCTGTTATGGCTTTCATCCATTAACTCTAAGATTTGGTATCACAAATTCATTGATGAAATAAAATATTAAGTTTTATAAGAGCATATTGCATAAAGATTAGTGGAAAACAAAATAGTTTCTAGTAGACCACATATGATCAATCCTTATTTTCCACTTTCAGAGCTTTTCTTAATTAAGCATTTTTTTTATTGAAACAATTTATTTTAGTTGAAACAGAATGAACGCATTAAGGGCTTTGGATTTAATAGGAAAAAAGATTACTGTAACATACTGCATTCTTGTCTCCTCATCCATTTTCTCATCATTTTTCTTAATTAGATTCCAGAATTTTCTTAGTTTTGGTGTCTTTTTCAGCTCTTGTTCCAGTCGTTTCTGAAATGTTAAATTGTTATTCAGTCACCAAGAATCCTTGTTTTCACAAGAGATAAAAATATAATTCAGTCTTCTTATTAAAAAGGAGAAAATATGTAACACACTGAAATAAATGCCTGTTCAGACTAATCTCAGTAAGTATCCCTGTAAAACATGAATGTAGTACTGCTAGAGAGTCTAGCCATGGCTAGATGTCAGCTCCATTCCCCAGTCCCTGTCATTTCACAGCCTTGTCTACAAATTATAGCCTGAAGAAGCTACAAGCAACAAAACTTTGTTTTATGAAAAATGACATAAGCAATTAATAATTACAATTATAGCCACACACAGGAAAGACAATTTTAGCAAGGACACACAAATACAGTTCCATAGCAATGCAGGCAGCCTTAAATATTAGGCTTCCATAACAGCATTCCATACGAATTCACCTTACAGGACTTGGATAATGCCTAGAAGATTGCTTTTCCAGTGTACAATGTTATGCTTACAGGTTGTAGAGCCATCCACATAGGTAAGGAAATGAGCTGCTGCACCTGACTTCTGATCAAATCCACTTCCTGTTAGAAAGAGACAGAAAATGTTTGGGTTGTAAAGTTATTTTGCTTCCTGATGTACCTGTCTTACAAAATACATCAATGTACGTTACCATCTGACAAAAATATGTATGTAGTTGTATTAGATTCACAATTTCCTAACACGAAACTGCACAATAGCCCTACTCAGTACACTTAAAACTGCTAAAGACTTCTGCATTTTAGGTTCTTTTCATGGATTCTCTCAGTTCTTAATACTTCAGCAGAGGCCCCATCCATGTAAGCATTTTTAGCAAAGCAGCTGATGAGAACTGATGTTTCTCCTTCAGTCATTCCTCATTCTTGAACTGAGCTTTCTTACTGTGCTTTCTTTGTTTTTACTCTATTCTTTCTCTCCTGAAACCCTTCATTTATCAAATTCCTCCCACTTCATCTATACTCTTCTCATATGAAATAACTAATTTTCTCTATAATTCTTTTAACTACAACTGTTTTTTCTAATGTTCTCTCTCCAACTCTGCCTCTGAGCCAAAGCCACAAAATTTTCCTTCTTTCCTAAAAGTAAACTACTGAAAAAGTTAATTAACATCCTAAATATGTCTTCATGGACAAATACACCATTCATAGCATTCTGAAATGTCACAGTTCAGTACTCCCTACTTAAAACACTACTGCAACTATCCTGTTCTGTGTTTCAGAAAGAAGGGCAGCTTCTAATAGCAGTATACTTTTGCAAGCACTTTTTTTACTGGCTTTTTACATACCATGTTATATGAGAAACATGTTCTGCAAGCAGGATTCCATACAGTCACTATCAAACCCTCCTTTAAAAATTAAGATCCATTGTACTATGGCCACTACAGAAAAATACTACTTTAATAAACTATGCACATAAGGTTCAGGAAGATTACTGGCTCCCATAATAATTCCAAAATCAAATAATATTTCTAAATTGGTTTGTCTGCAAGACACAATTTTGGTCTTTACTTGTGCAGACCCTGATTTTGACTGATATATCCTGCGTACAGTATAAAGCCTAGTAGCCAGCAAGGTAACAGAGTACTCTGTCACGTAACATATAATTGTAAATTATTCTCCACACTTGTTACTTAAGATCTGTAACTGTGTTTTTACTACAGCTTAAAACTAACTCAGGAGGAGTGCAGATAGAAATAGTATCTAAACCTAGTTTCAAAAGTGAAAAAAATATTACCGTCTTTCTCAATAGTTAGTGGAAATCATTTTGTGCAATTTTCCAGACAAACTAAAAGAGCACAGTAGTAAGTAATCTGCTTTTAAGTGTAAAGCACCTCTTCAAATACACATATTTTTTAAGCATCTTTTTAAACATAAGTCTGAATACATGTCTTTAAATTCCAATAAGTGGCAATTCTCCCATTTCAAGTCTCTTCTATGACCCTGTGTCATAGAAAAGCAAATGTGATGAGACAGATAAAGTAAGAGTCAAAAAGAGGGGTAAAAGTTCTTTGGTAGTGTCTTCTTCCTTAAATGGGAATTTTGCTTCATCTGTCTCGTAACAAGAAATTGCTAAAGCTGAACTGCTATTAACACAGAACAGCATAAACACAATGGAAGTACCACAGTTACTTTTAACATACCAAGCTATTGAAGCAGTGATCAAGAAAAAGCAGCAGGACTGTCTGCTCATGTAGAGAGTATTCATTGTCATTTTCAACCAGCGATGCCTCCAGTATGCGTTTGAAAAAGAAGGGAAAGTGTTCTGGCTTTTTTTTGAATGTCTGGGAATAGAGAAGGAAGGTGATTTTGAGTCATGTTGATACAAATAATTTAAATCTTCATTCACATAACATAGCTTAAGTTCCCTAAATCCATTTAAATCTATAAAAAGAAGGATTAGTTTTTCTCTTTTTCATTTATTCTGACAAGGCAGCACAAGCAAAACTAATGATAACCTCCTGACCACGGATCCTCACGCTGTGGGAACGCTCTTAGTGGGACTACTGCCTTCCATGTAGTCTAACACAGGTGATGCACAGGACCCCCAAACAAGAAGCACAAGTGGAGTGGATTGTGTTGTGACAATGTTCAACTGGTGATTGCACAGAATTACTGTAAAATGACACAAGTTAGAAGACAGTAGGTAGATTTTGGCCAAAACTATGGCAGCTGCTTAGTAATCTGCAAAAATCAAGCAGATAAAAACCACAAGATATTAATTACAATTGAGGAATTCACTCAGCTACCTCAGCAGGAAAAAGATAAACCAAACAGTCATCAAGATGAAAGAGTTTCTTTAAACAGGCAGCCATAACCCAAACAACAAATTTAACTAAGCTGCTTCTGCTTGAAAGTAACACACACCTGTTGTTTTGCAGCTAGTACATATGCCAGAACAAAAGAAAGACACAGACATCATATGAGCAAGTTACTAATCCTTTTTGCTTTGCCAGCACTGAAGTAATGGCACTACTACTATCAGAGTAAGTGTGCTTCTGAAATAGGACTTGCACAGAATTTCCAACTAGGCTCTCATCTTGTTGAGATGGCCTGTGAGAACAGGACTGCTTGTAGAAAAACGAAATCATTTATAAACCTATTACAGAAAACAGTACACAGAAAAGTAGAATGAGAGATTATCTTAGTATAAAATTTCATGAAAGAAAGCTACAGAACCATATACACAAGTTTTAAGCAAGACAGTATTGAGAACACATTAGACTTCCAGTGGTGCCTTCTTAAAGCCACAGATAGAAAACTCCTTTATTTCAGTATCAGAGGATGAACTTCTCTGCAAATGCCCAACTTTTGCTTTCTCTGAAAACAACACACACTTTGAAACACCATATGAGACATAAGGTACCATTTACTTTTAACACTAGAAGCTTTGCTACCTCCTGTCAGTGTAAGTGAGCATACCACAAAAGCTGCAAGTAGCGGATCAAAATGACTTCTATCTGTAATTTAAATTGGTTACCTCCCACGCAGGGACATTCTCTCTGAACTTCTCATTCACCATACAGCAGATTGACATTAAATATGCCTTACTGGACACCTCTGGAGAATAATTCATCCATAGGTAATTTTCAAGGTACTGGCTGTGAAAAGACAAAGAGTATTTAATTAGTTGCTGCCACCCACATAATCTGTCACTCATTTAAAAGAGCAGTTATCAACAGGGTTTTTTCCTCCCTCTCCTTAAAGCCATTTTTATAGTTTATGAGTAGTTCCTGAAGTTGCCTCTCATCTAGGTCACTGCAACAAAACTTGCTAGCCTTGGTAACTGCCACAAAAGACAGACAAGTTCCTTATCAGGAAGACACACTCACCAGAGGGTTTTAAAGAGTAACAAGTAGCCACAACTCAATACAAAGTTGTTAACGTGAATTCATGATGATTTTACAAAAGAACAAAAAAGAAAAAGCTTCCTTGTCTAAAGAATGTCACATGCAGCATTTCCTAGCATAAAATGCAAGGCAACTACTGTATAACAGTATTTGTATCATTAAATACCCTTTTTTGTAAAAAATGAGGAATCATCTAGAGATATTTCATGTTTCTAATCATATAAATGCAATAAAAATATCACATTACTGTGCAACTAAAATAAGGCATTGAATATTAGGAGAGTGATTAAGTGTTCTCAAGAAGGTGAAAAAAAAAATTAAATACCAGACACTGGAAAATAGCAGCTTCCCATCAGAATCTCATGAGAATTTCTTCTTCATTAACATGGCACATTTCTCACAGAAAAACTCTTAAAATTAGATTTTAGAGGTGAAATACTATTTGGACAAACAACTGTCTCCCTCCTTTAACTCTGACTTGAAGCTATGCAGGATAGCTACTCCTAAGGAGGTAATCCCTAAATCCATCTCCCAACAGTGCAGTTGCAACTTGTGCTACTTTAAGAGTTGCCACCGGAAAGTGGAAAGTCTTGTTTCTCCCTGAGCAAGCTACTCATCCATTCCTTCCTCTCTGTGCCTGCTCTAACATTCATTTGGCCCCTCATGAGCCAACTCAGTTTTACCTATTTTTTTTTCCCCACTGCTTACTTTTCTGATGTCTTACAGTAAGTTACCTAAATCATTTCAGATAAGACAAGTGCCAGAGATGGTGGTGTAAAAAGGCAGTGAGAACATGTATATAACCAGGAGCAAAAGGCTCAGTAATGGTCAGACAGGGGTTTACACTTCCTGGAAGCTCAGACAAAATGCAGAGCTTCAGATGGAGCTGAGACAACTTCATGGGCATATACAAGACAACATACATGCTGCTTCCCAAGAGCTTGGATCTGCCAATGAGAGGGGGAAAATCTCTCCAAAATCCACAGGCCTCCATTCATCATTTCACCCAGGAATTACAATAAACTTCAATACATTTCAGTAAAGATCTGTTATGCCCCCAAGTGAGGATAAACTTATGTGAGCAAGAACAAAGGACAGGAAAATCTCATGTGTGTGAAGACAGGACAGTTTGACAGACAGGGAAGAAAAGAGGGAAAATTACTTACAGGACAAATGGCAGCAGGTGGGGCTATAGACCAGAAAGTATTAAAGTTGTACTACAGGCTGGTAACATTAAGAATGTTCACAGAAAGGATAAAACCTCCAACTCCATGGTATTGCTGGCATAAAACTTACAGAAGTCATGCCAGCAGCATGACATTTGTTAGCGTCAAATCCTAACCCGTAGCTTGTACTTTCTCTTAACACCTTTTCTAATAAAGAAGCATAAAACAGAGGGAAGTTTGTCCTACTTTTCCAGTTAGCGTCACTACTTATATAGGTCAACTTTTTGAAACTATCTTAATCAAAAAACAACTCATTCTATTTGCTCATAAGATTTGAGAGATAAAACAGAGCCAGACAGAACACTAAATATTGTGCTTGTAAATATGTAAATAATGTAAATATTTATTTTACATCATTTTAGACATGCTAGATGACTTCTTCCAGGGAAGTCATACATAGCTGTAAGAATCTTCGAAACAGATTTCCATTTCTTCTCAAGTGAAGAAAATGTTAGTGATGCTTCTGCAGTACAATTCATTTCTACGCTCACCTTAGAGATTTAATCCAAAACCTTCATCTGACATTAGTGAGTTCTGATTTAAGGCTTAATGATACATTTCAAATTACAGACCCAAGTTTTTCACCTGTTTCATTCATACTCTCTTCTTCAGTGCTTCCCTTACACCAGAAATTCAAAATCATGAACCAAGATACTCTGATACATTACTTATGTTTATGAAGTAATTTCCTCCATAAATTTAGCTCTCCTCACTTAATTTTCCTAGGTAGACAATTCAAGGCTTTAGTAAGGAGAAACAAATCACAGAATCATAGAATTGTTTTGGTTGGAAAAGACTTTTATGACCATTGAGTCCAGCCACTAACCTAACACTGCCAATCCAATTAACATCATTCAAACAATCACCCAATACAAATGAGTATAGTACCTCCAAACTGTCTTACTGTCCTGCGTTGGCTTCTAAAAATAACATTTCAGTCCAATTAGCTTACCTGAATTCAAGAAGCATTATTTTTCTAATAGCAAACCTAAAAAGGAAAAAAGTAATCAACACAGGAAAGAAAGCTTCCCATACACAGCTGCATGGAAAATATCTGTTTTCCCTTATTTTACTATATAATAAAATCTGTAAAAATATCTAGGAATTATTTTCATGCAAGAGCAACCACTTGAATGTATAAGCAACATCTGTAACACTGTGAAAGCTGAAGTTCATGCAGCTTCATTAAGCAATCAAATTCACATTAAGAAAAAAATCCATCTAGATCTTTTTCATATGAAGACACCACTTCCAATAGCCTTAAAGACATAAATTGTTAAAAGCTGAAAGTGTCTTCTGGAAAACTACAGCAACGTATTTATTCATTTTGTAATAGTTATGTCTTAGTGACTGGAAATAGAAGCTTGCTCTGATCCTGTATCGTAATTCTTAGATTACTCTCATCAAGGAATCATAAACAGAATTCTCTGCAGAATTCTCTTTCCTGTACACACTGCTGTAGAATGCAGCTTGCCTTGGAATTCTTTGGCTCCCCTATCTATTATTATTATTCACTGAAATGAAACTTGTGCTTTATAAACCTGCTAACAATAATTAGGGAAAGAGTGAAAAACTACAGGCAGCATA
Source organism: Actenoides lindsayi (assembly GCA_025331215.1). Classification (NCBI taxonomy): domain Eukaryota; kingdom Metazoa; phylum Chordata; class Aves; order Coraciiformes; family Alcedinidae; genus Actenoides; species Actenoides lindsayi. The sequence continues at coordinate 41,801 of WTSP01009786.1, forward strand.
CTGCTCAAATGGCTCAAATGTTGTTGGGTTTTTTTTCTTTACATACCTTAGTGACAAATGAAGGGACTAGCCTTCTATGACCATCACAAGAAAAACAACAGACTATTGAGATCAAGGAACCAACTGTCTGCCCATCATATTTCAGGATATAAGCTCAGGAACTTTCTTTTTTGCATGTTCAGACTTTAAAATAGCATAATTATTAAATGACTCAAATTCACTTGAGTCATTTTCATCTGCTTTCAACATGTTAATGCACTTTAAAATACTCTATGAAACATCAGAAACCACTTCAATATAGATAATGTTGGAATGCTTGTCTGTAAGTGAAAGTGACTAGTGTACTTACTTCGACTTGACAATTTCCTTTATATACACATCTTCAATAACCTAGGGAAAAAATATTTCAAAAAAAATTGGTTACGAATTTTATATACTTCAATAAAGTGATTAAAAATGTATTAAGACACCTTATGCACCCAAAGTTATTCTGAATTAGTTACTCTCTGCGTACCGCTATTTGATCAAAAATGTAACAATTATGCCTCAGATCTGAAGAGTCCAAAAGCTTCCCATAAGTAGACACACATTCTGACAAAGAAAGTGAATCAGCTTAGAGGAAAGCACATAATGATAGAGAACTGACAAGACTTTAATTCAAGTTATTCTCAGGCAACAACCTACATCTCACCAAGGTTTGTGCATAAAAGTCAAACAGATATGCAAACTTATTTATTGTTAATTTTTGGCTTACTGTTCAATTTGAAGAACAGTCTTCAAGAGTCGAGTCTGCATCAACTCAGTCATTTGTTGTCACCATTTCTTCTAACTGACATTTAGCCAAATGCAGACACTTGTACCTTGTTTATTCAACAGGAATGAAAGAATCTGCACTATCTGTTGAAATAAGTACTCTCTGACATCACAAGACACGGAGATGCAATTCAGCTGCCTATGTACATCCTGGTTCCAATAATCACAGACAAATACTATTGCAGACACTATAAAGAGAACAAGTAAGTCTGGGCTCAAATGCGAGTGGTAGCTGAATACCCACAAGGGAGAGAAATCTAACACTTAAGAATCGCACACTGGAGAAAACCAACATAAAACCAAATGCATCCTGCCAAATTTTAAACATTAAAAACACGCATATCCACCACAACAGCACTAAAGATGTCTAATCAAAACTCTCTGAAGAAGCTTTTAGAAAAAAAGTATACAGTTCAATAATACCTGCATCTTTCATCCTTCTTTGACTTCTAAGAGTAGCCCCTCCTCAAACATCTTTTAATATCAAAGGAGATGCTCAAAACCCTTTTACTCTCATAACTTCTTGGACAAAATAAACTGAATAGATAGCATACAAAAGAACTGTGCTGCTATAGCACACCTTCTTAACAGTGCCTACATTTATAAACTACAAATGCATAACAAATTACAGTGTATTAAGCAACTGTTGACCTTCCAAGCAGTATCCCATACTCTTAAATAAAATAAGCACCATTGGAGGTTGGCAGATCAGAAAAAGGTTGATCCTCATTCTTTTACACCCCAACACAATGCCAGTAGAAGTATTTACCTTTGAATCAAAAGACATTTTTTTCTTCACGTGTGGAGCCCAGTATTTGTTTGCTAACTGTATGGGGGAAAAATTAAAAACAAAGGTTAAATATATACATTTTCAGTTTTAGTGATACAATAATTCTCTAATACTTCTCACCCCCAAACTTTATTTCACTAGTATCTTGTTTATGGTAACTACAGGCAACAAAAGTATGCTTTCCAACAGCAATGCTTTTCAACCATTTAAGGTTTCATGCCTAAACCTCTTCTAACAGAAATGCAATTCTCTGTAAAAACGTCAGGTGCAGTCTGCTATATAATATGAAATATTTTTTTTCTTAAGTTACTTCTAGCGAATCCCTCAAAAATATACCATGATCCTTCAGAGACTGCAAATCCCAGACTGCAACTGATTATTCTCCCATTGAGGAAACCCACAAATAACTAGAGGCTATACATATAAAGGTCTAATATGTAAAAGCTATTCACTGTAACTATCACTTCATTAAAGCTCCTGAGCTATGGTGGCAGGCACTTCTTAACCACTTTATTCAACTTCGTTTGTGCTATAGTAGAGGAAGGAAAGCAGCATTCCCAGCACAAAAAAAAACCCCAAAAAAACCCCAAAAAACCACACTTGTATAAAACCAGTTGAAATGTTCAGCTACAAAAAAACCTGCTAGCCACTTTTCATACATTACAACAAACTTGATGGATTTTGTAGTGCTGCTCCTGTAAATCTCTCTAGTCCGGAAACGTCGGGGGCATACATCCTCCCATACGTAACACAAGCCTCAAATCTCTCTACGCTTACGACAAAATAAGCCCCTTTCCCTGGCATCCTCGGACTACAGAACGACACATTTAAACACCGAGGCGCCGTCGCCGCCGGCACGGCCTTCCCAGCACCGGGCTGCGGCTGCGGGGCAGGCCGCTCCCCGCCGGTCCTACCTGGGTCACGTACTCCGCGTTGATCTGCGACACGGTAGGCGCCACTATCTTCTTCGGTGGGGTCGAGGACGCCGTCGCCGCCATGGTGACGCTGGAACGAGCCGCCTGGCACAGGCCGCTGCCCCCGCGTCGCTCTCCCACCGGGCCAGGCCCGGCGCACGCCCGCCTTCAGCGGAGGCCGAGAAGAAACAACCTCCGGGTCCGGAGCAGAGGAGAGGTGAGCGCTTCCTGGGCGAGCAGCGCTAGAGCGGCCACGACGAGCAGGGCGGTAGCTGCGCCACCTGCCGCGCTCTGCCCGCCACTACCGCCGGCGAGCGCGGAGCAGCCGCGACTGTCGCTGCCCTTCCGGGCGGGGAAGGAGTTTCTAGGCCGCGGGGTGGGCGCGACCCGGCCCGGCTGCCCTCAGCAGCGTACTTGCCCTTTTCAGGGAGCAACTCAGCGAGTCGTTCGAGAGCCCGCGGCAGCCGAAAGACTGTGAAAAGGAGAGAGGGCTGCAGTGAACGCACCGGGCCGCTGCTACGCGCACCCTCTGTAAACCCTCTCAGGGTGACTCTTTCCCTTTGAGTGATCATTTAGAGCAAAGGTTTCCGGCCATCTAAGGTGGAAAAGACCCCGTCGAACCGAGAGCTGCGCGCTCTGCCTGACACACATCCCTGTAATTGTGGCGAGGCGAAGGGAAGGGAAGGGAAGGGTAGGGAAGGGAAGGGAAGGGAAGGGAAGGGAAGGGAAGGGAAGGGAACAACATCACAGGCTCGCACAAATCAGAACTTCGGTAATGATTTAGAACGGCTTGCAATTAACTAACTCTATTTGGTAAACAGATTAATTAAGAAGGAAATGAACAGCCTCCCTAGAGAAGTTAACGGTGCTTTGTGTCTGTGCTCATTATCCAGCACCTGCCACTCGAGGACTTTAAACTTCCAGGCAGAACCCGCTGCAGTCTGTTTGAATATGACCTCCTTTGTTTTGGTATCAAGGTGATCTCCATTTCATTTCTTCAAGCAGAGGTTAAACTAGGTATTCCTTTTGAAGTTGAATTAGAATGTAAAATGGGTATAGGAAAAGTAATGACAGTACCTTGAAAAGGATCAGACAAAGGCTGCATTCAAATAAATATGCCTAGTGGATGCCTTTGCTTTAAAAGATGCAGAAAATGTAAGGTTTTTATATAAAAACTAGTAAAATCAAAAAGTTACAAAAGTACTAAACAAAGTCTGAAATAACAAGGATTGAGCATTGTCTTGTCTAATGATCAAAACCTTCAGAGAAATCCGTATTTGATGAAAAATATGCAAATACAAAGCACTTAAAATGCACTTAACATACCCTGTCTGACAATTTTTTGTAAGAATCAGTGTATTAAGATGCTTTGATTTAAATTAATCAACTTAGAGGTTGCAGCTTCATGATTGTCTCAGGCTTATTGAAACCTATGCAAATAAAACTACCCTTTTTGGTGTCTGCCCTTTCTCCATCACTTGGTACAACTGGTAGCACTCACATCCACGGACAGGCATAAAAAATACCAGTAAAATTTACTTAAGCTCTGACTGGCTGAGCCATATTTGCATGTTTCTGCATCTTAGCTGATAATGCTGCCTGCAGTGTCCTCTCCAACTTACCTTCCTCAATTAGGTTGTTCTGTATTTGATTATATCCACAGCCCATGTTTCAAGGTATCGGAGTAGAAATGTAATGGCTTGTCTGTTTGGCAAACAAAAGAAAAGAGTACTTTTACTATCCATAAGTAGACTAGAGGAATAAATGGCAGGAAGGGAAGGAACTATTGAAGCTATAAATCAGTGATGAAAAAGGGCAAAGGAGTGTAAGTTCATTACCTATAAATACAGGCTGAAAATAGGAAAATTTCTAAAATTGGCTTTCAGGTGGGAGCCAAAAGTTTAACCTGTGTTTAAGATGGAGCATGGAACAATCAGGAGAAGCTATGATGATTTCTTGGGATCAGAAGTGACTGTAATTGATGACCTTAGATTTCTAATCACATGGTTCTTTTTGGAATTATTACCATACCAAAAAGCAGGCAGGCAAATAGATTTTGGACTTGATATATTTTCTAGAGCAGCTTTGCAAGGCTAACGTAAGACTTCAGAGCTCTGCTTCTGATAGATCATCAGGCATGTGTCTGTAACACACATTTCCATGTGGTATCAAAGCTATGAAAGCTCAAGGAGGAATCCATGCTTACCTAACTTTTGGCATTGGGGTGTCCCAATGAGCAGGTTAGTTGTCTTAAACCTCACTACAATCACTGTGGCAACAGAGGTCCTTCCAGAGGTCAAATCAAAACTAATTTAAGTGCCCTGACTCATGTTCTGAAAGTGCTTCTGATATCACAAACTAATATTAGGTGCCTGATGTTAGGCAATATAATTAAATCCCTCAGTGGAAATGTCAAATAAAGCAATAAAGTCCACCTCCCTATAAATAATGCCTTAAATATATCTCTATAAGGGTATTGTTCAGTTACAGAGTGATGGGACAGTAGGACTGCAAATGAATGGAAAAGGTATAAATTGGTGCTTTGGCAAAATATGTAGCTTTCAAGCCTCAAGAGCAGCTGAACCTTTAAAGAGGAGCTGTGGTGAGACCAGACGTAGTGACACCCAGTGCTGTACCTATGTCTCCATCTGAAACTCTCACCCCAGCTCTTACCTGTCTTTTAAGGCAGGTCTCTTGAATACTAGGCTCAGTTTCCCCCAGAGTGGAGGCACATCTGTCACTTTCCACTCCAAGCTGCTTTGTAGTCAGGGGAAAAATAAAACCCTGCATCCCATCGTCCCCACAGCCTTCTGTGAAGTTCTCCATCTTTCTGTACTCATTGACTTAACACGTCAAGAAAATAAAATATTCTTTCTCTTCAAAAATGTTAATTCATTCATGAGGACATGTATTATTTAAAAGTCACACATTTAAATAGATGCGGTTTTCAAGACTATTACTCATTTCTAGGCTGCATACAGCCCTGGTCAATTTATATGCAATGCTGCTTTCTTGCTTAATGAGCTCTTCTTGTTTTGGATGCTTGCCCTTCTGTATTACTGTAGCTAGGAAAAATACGCTTATCTTCTTTGTAAACTATATAAGCCAAGGTTTTGAATAAGTAGGCCATTGCCTTTATCTCAATTGTACTCTCCTGAGTACAGTATCGATGGGTCAGGAAGTACCCAGTGATAGTCAGCAGGGGTTGATTCTATGTTCTGTCCTGTCTACACTTTAGATTGTATTAGGTTCTACCTAGAGTCACAGAAATTATTCATTTGTAGCAATGAAAATTCCAAACAATTAAATCTATAAGGATTTCTAATATTCATTAAGTTTTGTTATTGTGTGAGGGTCTTCAGAGACATGACCAGTGAAACTAGATTCAGCAGCTACATAATTCTAATATAAAAGTTGTTTCACATTTCACAGTTTCTCTCACACACAGATTTATCCTTTTTTATCTTTCAGTTTCTTAGCTATAAATAAACCCTGCAGTGAGAGATGCACTCAGTATGGATACTGTCTTACACTTACGTAAACCCCAGTGGGAAAGCTTCATTCCAAAGCAGGTAACAAAACCCAGCACCGCTCTCAGGGTACAAAATGGCCTTACCTTACCCATTCTAGTCATCAGGTTCCTTCAAAATTATAAAAAGCCATCAGGTGACTCATCCTCCTCCAAGCAACCATTGCTCTAGGGACAGATAATTCCCCATGTGCCTCAGCCTGGTCACTGCAGTATAGCAGCAGCAGCTACTACTCCTGGATCTTCGATCTGGAACGATGGGGTACATAACTGAGAGGCCAAGGGAAGTCTACATGATTTTTATTTTTTTTTTTTCAAAAGTGAGCTGTGATTGTTCTGACAGAGATTTTCTCTATGCAGAAAGTCAAAAACATACAAGTCCTAGAGGAAGATGGCCAAATGGTGCTTTCCCTGTGCACAACTTAAAAATATTGAGGTGGTCCAGGGGTGATTTTTAATAGAACTGTGCTTCTCAGGATAGAGATCTAAATATCCAGGGTGCATCTCACTGCTGTATGGGATGTTGTTACCTGGATTAATAGAATTGCACTATGGTGAATGCATAAATTTAGCTCTGGGCAAATACCTAACTGCACACTGGAAACCTTAATTTGGTGCATATGAATCCCAGCCCCAGTGACATTAAATCATATGTTGGGTAGGCTTTCTGTGAAGCAACGCTGTAAAGCCTAAAGACTGCATCTCTTTAAAATCAGCTTTTATTTCTAGCTTATTAAGGTTTACACATAAACACAAGGTTTTTTGAGAGGCATGTCTGTGAAAAGCTCTGAAACTGAAAGCTCCAAACATGAGAATTTCAAGTCTTACCATGTATGTGTAGAAACTTGCACATATAGCTTTTCTTCTAACCAAAAAAGGGACGTGACTATGAATATGCAACATTTTGAAATATTACTTGCAAAGTTATATGAAATCAGTTTTTGAAAGGGATGGGGGGATGAATGGCATAGAAATGGAGTAACATTATTCAAAGAAGACTAGAAACCACCTGTATCTCTTACCTAATGAAATGATAGAAGAAACATTCTGATTTAACCTGCTTTCAGGTAAATAAAATTTTGAAAAGCTTCTCAAAAAAAAAAATCAGAGTAATCTTTCTACATGTAAAAAGATTAAACACAATGACAGAGGCTATTCCTTTGGTTATAGCTTACCCTTCATAGCGGTTAATAGTCACATAAACAAATCTATAATGAACAGGCTGAACATTTAAATCCAATCATATCACAATGCTTTCACTATTTATGTGCATTCTTCTAGTCCAAGAGTTTGTCACTGCATTCATCTCATTAAATATGGGTACTCACTCAGTAAATATGTGTACTTCCACTCAGTAAATATGGGTACTTTCAAAAATGATGCCTCAGTTTAGTAACAGATGCTTCTTAAAATATTTAGAATTTTAAAGTGTAAAGAAGCCGTCAGTAGCATTCTGATTTGTGTATAAATATTTATTTAGCACACGTTCTGGCCAATGTACTGCCCTTGATTTTTGTTCAAAACTTACAGTAACTTCAATGGAAATTCTAAGCTCATGACTAGAGAAAAATATGGTTAATTCAGCAACCCAGCTGCTTTTATATCCCAGAATAGCAAGCAGTGCTTCTAGTGAAGGAGGTGGGGAAACACAGGAGTTTATATCATTCTTAGCTTTCTGTTGCTGGGCGCACAGTTGAGTAACAGCTCAAGTTAGAGCAGACTCTGGACTATTCTAATTATCTTCAGAGACTTTTGGCTAGGATCCTACCAACTGGAGCAGAACAGTGGTATGAAGATAAGAGACCAATAGCCAGTGAAGCTCTAGAAATATTTGCTAGAAATCCTGTGAAAGACTGTTGTGTGATAAAATTTCTATAGAGAAAAAAAATTAGCATATCAGCATTTTAAGAGAAGATAAAATGGCAATAAAACAGAATACCTACTGAAAACAGAAAAATTCACACTGGTGTGATAAAAAAAGTATTAACTTTTAATAATGTCTTTTACTGAAAAAAACCTTAAACTGCGATATAAACTAAAATACTATGCAACAAATCATTTTAGCTTATTGACAAATGGACATTTATTTTCTCTTTTAATTGCACTAGCATCAGACATGCTATTCAAAGCCTGAAGGAATTCTTATGAAGCTATTCTCACTACCCAAGTACCTCAGTATAAAATACAAGATAAAAACGCACTATGGCAAACGAGGTTGCCAAAATAGTAATCCAAGGTTGCTCTCAATGTCATGAAAAAATCGTAACATGTTTTGATCTTAAAAATTATCCTCAAATTGACTGATACACTTGAGGTGTCTAGGTGGCTTAGCAGATTTCTACTCAGTTTAGTAGGACTGTATAGCAACTAACAGGAACCTCTCTGCTTAGCTGTATTTTCAGGGTCCTCTTAGAATCAAAATAAAGTAAAAATTGAGTAAATTGTCTTAAGTTTCTGTAGCTCAAGCAAGTTACATTTACAAGCACCTACCAAGCATTAAAATTTATATGTTTTTAAAAATACACAAATAAAATAATGCAAATTTGCATACCAGGAAGATAGTGTTTTCATTGATGTCAGTAAAAATTGAGTGCAGTGTATTAGCAGGACAAATGGGAGACACCAAGCGTAACTGGTTTCTTTAGCTTAGGAATAGAATTTTATTTTTTTATATAGCAGCATCCACACAATTCTCTGTATTCCCCTCCTTCACTATGTCACCAAGGCACATTCCAGTGCTACATCTGATGGAGCAGCCATAGACAAAGCTGGATAGCCACCATTTCCTATGCTCTTACTACCCTACATACCCAGACCACTTTCAGTGGAGAATGACAAGCCACAGTCTGCATCATAGCTGGTCAGCTTCTCTCATCTTCACACACATCCTCAGACACCACTTCATGTGCCATGGCAGCACACGTGCAACAACCAGCTCCATGACTCTCCATAAGTCATATACAGGGTTTCAGATATCCAAACTGAGACCAGAGCCACTGGGAGGATTCCAGTGAAGAGGGAAAAAATTTCAGCTGCATATCCAAACTATGTCAGGTGCATAGCAGAATCAAGCCACATATTAGCATAACCTGGAATCAGACAGAAACTGGAATGGCAGAGTACTGAAGTAAAACAGCATTCAAGGACTTGTGATAACTCAGGGCTGACATGACACTTCAATGTTAGAATAGCAGTTTCTGAACAAGGAAACTCTGAATTTACTTGTGAGTGATTTTGTTGGCATAAGGCTGATTTCTCCTTATATTGCATGGAGTTTGAAAATTCACTTTTTTAACAAATGCTAAAATAGATGCTATTTAAAAACTGCTTGACAGTACTAGTCATTATCTGAAGTAGTACAAATAATTTGCTCAAAATAGAGAAAATAAGGTATATAAGAGCACAGAAAAGTCACTTCTGTAATTTCAATTTTCCTTATGGTAACTGCTGCTTAGACACATTTCATCCATAGCCATCAGACCATAAAACTAGGCTATTAAGTTAAAACTTGCACTTTAAAAATCCACAAAACCTTGTGCTAGGAATATGAACCATGACCCTTTTAGTTATTTAGGAGATTTAGGCATTTTCAACATTATTACAAGGGGCCATTAAAAGAACCAAATCCATAGTCTATTGATTTAAGAGTCATCCAACTGTAGTTATCTAAATGTTACTCAAGTGAGCCTTTGAGTTTTACACTTATACTAGAAGGCACCCAGGAAAACTAAACATTAGATGCAGCATCTCAATATGAAGCCTAAAATCTCTCTCACTTCAATTACATTTCTTTTCTGTCTATCTCCCATTTGCCTCACTAACTTTTCTTTTTGCTCTGGGTATAATAATGAGAGCAGATCACAGACAAGTGAGAAATCAAACAGTGAGAAGCAGCTACAAAAGTGATTAAACAGTTTTTCTGTGGTTTATGATGGCTTTTTTTTCTTTTTGAATTTTTCCCTAGACATATATAGGAATAAAAATGTGTATTTTGCAAGTTTTGACTTTCTGCAAAAATTGCAAGGAAAGCCCAGTAATCAAAATCATAAATATTTCAGTTATCCATAGCCACATGTCGTAGATAGAAAATGGACAATATGATCAATACTACAATTACAGTGAATTTAGTACTTTTTCTTAAAAAAAACCCCACAATACCCTTCTAATTTTTTTCTGCTTCTTTTAAAACATTTGACCCTTCTTACATTTCACATAGGACTATCTCAAAGCTGAATCCAGACAGTTTGAGAAGTTCTCCTTGGGGGGGGGAAAGCTCAATATTAACACAGGAGGACCCACTATTTTCCTGTTTAAAATATGCTTTGGTTCAGTATATAGTCTTAAAAAAAAATAAAATAATCCTCTACTTTAGTCCTATAAGGTTAGCTATCAGCTTATTCTAACAAACCACAGGCGAGGTCTCTGCCGCCAAAGTTACTTCAAAGACTGATGGTTTTAACTCGTCTTGAAGTGTTAAGGAATATGACTAACATACTAATGAACAACACAAAATGTTAACACTGGGAAAACGATTCCAGCTCAAATTCTCAAAGGTACTTGGAGAATTTTACTATTAACTTCAAAACAGACAGGATTTCAACCTTACTGTTTTTCTTCTGACTCTTAGAAACCATTTTACCCCTTCCTAGCGAGTTTATGCTACGATCCTCTTAAAATTGTGAATTTATACTGACACAAAACTCTTCATAGAAGGTAGAGAGCCAGATAAAGTGGCCCTTACTGCCCCTCTGAAATCCCATGGAGCCCAAAGACCAAATCAGTTTCCAAATTAATCGGAGAGTAACACTTCCCACATATGTCTATTCATCCCTGAAAATTAGTTTTCTGTATTGACTTTCCCTCATTTTACTTAAAATTGGTATTTGCAGAACATACCAAGTTTATTCTTCTCTAAACATTTCTCTAAAACATAGCATTTTTTAAAATGACTGACTCCTTAAGAAAGATCTTACTATTTTTAAGCCTATTTCTATTTTATTTCTGTAACAAAAAATACCTGATACAAAACATTTTGTTCTAACATGCAAAGTTAGTTATTTTGATACGTAGTCTTCAACTTTTCTGCATATTTAATGTTACAAGTTCAAAACTTGTTTGCACATAAAGTATACAATAAGAGTGCAATATAAATAAAATAGTTTATTACAAGTATTTAAAAAGAGCTTTACAATACACTTTCAAAACATTTTATACAGTATTTTCTCTTTCAATATGAAACAGTTCACATAGGGAGAAAAAAATCTCAATATATGACTCTAGTCATTATTAACATACTTCATTTGTCAATATATAAATACAAAAATCATAGTAACTACAGACTGTTTCCGAGTACCTTTCCTGGTTATATTCTCTGTGAAAATAGGAAAGAATAACATGAACAAAAATAAAATAAAAGCTTCCTTTACCCTTCACTTTATTTATACCAAATACTACAAAGCTCACACCACAGCAAAAACCTAGATAAATCACTTCAAAGATGAAAAAAAATATTTAACAAAATCAAAGTAATTTTACTTAAATAAATATGGAACTATTTAAATAGTGAAAAGAATCCCACGTATCTTAAAGACATATTAATTTAGAAATAGGAATAAAAAATTCAGGTCTCAACTATTCAGAAGTTACTTAAAGGAAAATATGCTAAAAGGTATTTTCCTTAGAGGAGAAAAAACAAACAAAACCAAACAAAAACACACACAAAAACAACCCCAACCAACAAAAAAACAAACCCCACCAAAAAAAACCCCACTTCAGTGTTGTTCATAACGAGAAAAGCCCCTCTGCACTTACATTTTTTTGCCAGCCCCACAGGCACAGTGGGCAAAGCTCTCTACTTACCAGAAAGTACAACTACAGATTTTATTAATACAAAATCAGAATTACTTAATTTGAGCTAAAAGTAATTTTCAGTATCTTGTATTTAATGCAATGAGAATGTGACTTCCTGACAGAACTGCTTGTCTGACTTATTATCACATATTAGAGGACATTTCTTTTACTGGTGCAATATACATGCTAGAAGGAAAGGAGACTGGGACAGATAGTAAGCCCATTTGTAATGTCAATTTCTCATCCTCTTTTCTTGCAGAAAAACAGTTCAGTATTATACAAATCCCACCCACCCCCCAAAAAAATAGAAAAGGCAAGGAATATACAAAGAAGTGGATGTAATAAAGTGTTGAAATGGATTAATCGGTTGTAAACCCTGCTATTCTAGCATTGTCTACTTATATATTATCATTAAAAGGAAAAAATCTTCTTCCTCATACACAGATCTCCGTGCACATTACAAAGCACTTATTTTTTTTAACTATTCTACAGTGCCACATCAATTTTTTCCTCCTTAAACTTTTTTCCCTTTTTCTACTTTCTGCTTTTTTGCATGTTTTATCTAAAAATAACTTCTTTTTTTTGAAGTATGATCTAAACACAGCAAGTGTCTTTTGTTTGCCACATAAAGCAAGCCAGAAGACAGTAAAAAGACCTTTTTCTTCTGTATTCTGGAAATTACCTTTTATTTTTACTTTTCTGATAGTTATCATTGGACAGCATAACATCATAAAATACTATATGGGAAAAGGTCTAACTTTAAAAATATCTGATTCATGGACCACTGCAACACTACTGATAAAATAACAATTTGTATTTATAAATTAATTAGGAAAAGAAATGCAAAGTGGCTTTTTTTGTTGCACAATTCTGTTTTAAACATCTTCTCACATTCATCACAAATGGTATCAGGTGGACAGTTGTGAAGACAGTAAATTAACTCTTCACCACATCATCCCCGTAATACAAAAAGATAATCCCCTTCAGTCAACTGTTCAGTCTAACATAAGCCTTTTAATAATTATGCAGCCAAAAAATTTAACACAATTTCATTGGACATTATCCAGTTTTTATGAAAAGAATATATTCTCCAGTTGTTGCTCAGAGGAACTCAGCTTTCATCTCTCTTTAGAGTGAATAAGGTGATGCCTTTTCAAATGGGGGGCCTGTCTGAATTTCTTACCACAAACTAAACATTCAAACGGCTTCTGTCCAGCATGCATTAGGTAATGTCTTTCAAGCTTTGAAGGTGATTTAAAATTCTTAAAGCAGACACTGCATTGATACAATTTGTTAACAACTTCATTTTTTACAGTACCTTCAGAAAAATCATGCCGGTAGCTGTAGCAGCTTTGCTCTGTTTCCAACAATTTACTACACAAATACTTCTGTGTGTTTCTATGGCTGGTGTCAAGAACAGAGTCCCCTGACTCAACTTCAACTTTGATTTCAGCTGCTTGGTTTGACTGAATCAGCTCAAATTCTTGAAAGCCAGATGCTTGTGAAGGTGTTTGCATATAACCTGAATAACTCACAGGCTGAGAAGACTTAAATTCAATGTGATCTCCATGCTGATTGGAAAGTTTGTTCAGGTTTTTAAGTTCTACCTGGCAAACAGGGCTTTCATAGGGTCTCTTTTCAGTATGGGTGAGCTGATGTCTTTTTAAGTGAGCAGACTGTCTAAATGTCTTCCCACAAACATTACAGCCAAAGGGCTTCTGTCCCGTGTGTATAAGATAATGTCTTTGAAGTTTGGATGAAGACGGAAAGATTTTTTCACATCTGTCACATTTACACACTTTGTGTCTGTTATGTGTATTTTTAGCAGAAGCTGAGAAAGCACAGTGAAGTACTTCTGGATTATCAAAGAAACCATCATCTGATGAACCATAAGAAGCATCATCTTTATTATCCAGTGAATCATCAATGTTTAACATGCTTTCTCCAGTAAGCATACCTTTTAAATTAGTTCCAAAGTTGTGCGGTTGCAGGTGCTCTTGCCAAGGTAACGGCACAGCAAATGTTCTTTTCATCCGATTATGAAGTGCCTTGTGCATGTCAAGCTTGCTATGGCAATCCTTGAAAGCTTTAGTGGAAGCATGCTGATCAGTGCACTGATCTCTAGCTGCAACCAGGTCAGGACTTTTAAAGTGACCTGATTTTATTTTTTTTCTGTCAGTCTCAGAAAAATCTGTTGCCTTTCCTCCAGCGTGCTTCAGCTTCATCAGGATCTTATTTTTCATGGTGACTGTGTGGCTGCATGCTGTTGTACCATTATGTGAACTTTTGCCATCTTTCAGATAACATTTGTGCAAATTTAGAACCTGCTCTGTTTCAAAACACTGTTCACACACTGGGCACTGAAATGGTACAATATAAATGGAGTGAACATCATGTGGGTCATTCTCTTGCACCTTGTAAGTACCAGCATTCTCAAAACGACCCTTCTTTCCTTCCAACAGGTTGTATAGTCTGGAATATTTAAGAGTCTTTGATTTGTATAAAATATTGGGAAAAGTCTTATTTCTGGCATGGAGCTGTTTGTGCTTCATGAGCTTGCTGTGTATTTTAAACCCCTTCTGACAAAAGCAGCACTGAAAAGGTCTTTCTTCTGTGTGTGTGAGCTGATGGATTTTCAAGTGTGTTGACTGTCTGAAAGATTTACCACATGAAGAACATTTGAAAGGCTTCTGGCCAGTGTGAATAAGGAAGTGTCTGTCTAGCTTAGATCTTGATGGAAATGTCTTGTTACATGATTCACAAGCATGAGCTTTCTTTCTCCTTCTGGCACCATGTAGATGATCAACCTTCAGACACTGATGCAGAATCCACTTATCTTCAGTTGTGAAATATTTCCAGCATGTAGAACACTGAAATATGCCACAAGTGACCCCATCTTGCTCAGACTTCACAGAGCTTTCTGCTTGCTTGGTATCATTCTGATAATTTTCATTATGAAGCTGCTGATGCTTTAAGAAAGTGATTAAGTTTTTGAAGTTTCTATAACAAACAATACACTTAAAAGGCAGATTATGGGTTAACTGATGCCTCTCCAGGTGGACTAGCTGCCTAAATGTTTTATGGCATACATGACATTCAAATGGCTTTTGACCAGTATGTATCAGATAATGCCTAGCTAATTTTGATGGAGTTTCAAACTGCTTATAGCAAATGTCACAACTATATGGCTTTTTCTTAGGTGTCCTGTCAGCTGTTACACACTGTTGAACTTTTACCATTTTTGAAAAGCAATTACACCTCACCTACTGTTAGTTTCTTCAGCTAGGTATTTCAAGTGAAATCAATTGCACACTAAGATGGAAGGCTGTAGAAGCAGCAAATTTTCTTAGGAGAGATATTCTTAAATCCCACAGGTCCCTAAAATAAGAAAGAGAGTATTATTTTAGACTATAAATACATAATTGCCTGTTTGTCTTTTGTTTTCTACATAAGAGACGAAATACATGTAGATGAGAATACTTAGCTTAAAATGCTTTCCTCATAATCACTTATGTTACATGATACAGAAAAACTAGACTACTTTCCAGAGCAAACAAACAAGTTTAAGTCATCTGTGCTGTAAACACAGCTATACATCCAAATAATGTACACTTCAGCTACGTATATGTCCTGCTCTGGCAGGGGGGTTGGACTCGATCTTCAGAGGTCCCTTCCAACCCCTAACATTCTGTGATTCTGATATTTTGGGTTCTTTACAAATAAAGCATAGTCTTAAAAACAAAACAAAACAAACCCAAAAAAACCCAAAACAAACAAAAAAACCAAACAAACCCAACTCAACAAGAACATACTGTGATAAATTTCTCTCCTATAGCAGTAATTCTTACTCCCAGATATATTCATGAAGATGAGAGAAAGAGAGAAAAACCTGGGATTCCTGGGCTTCAGAAATAAGTTAGTGAGAAGTAAAAATACTTAGTTTTCTTGTATTATTAAAGTTACTATTCACATTTCTTCATCTTATCAACTGTATCAACTTTGCTTTATCTCAAAAATGACAAACATCAGAACCAGTCAACAAGAGCACCACACTAACCATAAACTATGACCAGAATGAGGATAACCCACAAAACAAGGATGAACACAGGCTATGTTCATTATCTCACCACAGAGCTAGAATATCAGACTTGCAAATACCTAACCATGCATATACTATGAAGTAATGATAAATATGAAGGTCATTATCATAATTCATCATAGTGAATGTTTTAGTCTAAACCAAAATCATGAAATAGCCATTTTTAATTTTCCTTGAATTTCAGACAGAGCACATTTAGGCAAACTACTGTGTCTCAGCTAAGGCATAGTGACTTACAAGCAAGAAACAGTAACTTTGCAAGTACCTGAGCGCATGAAAAGTGTTTAAAATTATCACAGGAACAGCTAGAAACCACTTCTAGTAACCATTTAGTCCAAGCTGTCCCCTATGAGGTCAGCTCATGTCTAGACAACCTCCAAAGTGGTCTTGACAGCTCCCACTGAAGGAAGTTCCTTAATCTCAGCAGGGCTGCTGCTCCAGTACCTCACCCTCCCACAAAGCTTTTCCTTGCACTCAGCTGAGACTTTCTTTCCTACAAAGTTATTTTCACTGTCCTTCCCCCACTAACCTGGAAAATAATTAAAACGTGTTCTCTGCCACTATGTATTTACATATTCAAAGTCTCCTTTGTGTACTCTCTTTTTTTTTAAACTAGGAAAATTCAAAGAAAGAACTGATTGGCCTTTTTAATTGTCTCTGAACTAATTTAAATTGGTCACATCCTTCCTAAATTGCAGCATCTAAGACAGATTAACAGTTCCAGTCCACAGAGTAATACAAACAAAGGAGTAAAAATACATCTATGCTATTACCTATATCCCCTTATAAAAAAAAGGCACAGAGGGAACAAACTTTAAAGCAACAGCGTAACAGTTAGGACTTGTAATAACTGAGATACACAAGATATTTCTACTAACTATAATTTGTGATATTTTGATATGACAACTCACAAGTTGTCTTTCTACATACCAGCAGAATAATTAAAAAAAACAAAACGTATTCAGTGTCCCCAAAAGCTTTGTTTCTTCACAAAGAGTTAATGTCCCTAGTGCTCAAAAATTCAGAAATATCTGAAAAGTCCATTCAAAGTCATTGCAAAGAATAAAAGCCTAGTGCAGTTTCAAGCAACTTACAATGGGATTCAAGACAAATGCACAAAAGACTGAAAATACCTGCTCAATCAAGATTCTTCTTAAGCTTAATGGAAAAACCCCTGGTCATCTGGTAGGATTGTTCCACGTTTAACAGATATATTTCTATATAATTGTGGGCCTTATTAAATAACATTTGGATGTATGCCGTAGACACAGTTGTCAATGCACTGAGAAGTTACCTAATCTTGCTGGAATAATTCATGATAGGATTTATCAATGCTGTGAAGCAGCTGAGGAGGTCAACTTTTCCTTTCCTATTGTCTCTTCCTGTAGAATTTTAACAGCTAAAGAGTTTCAGTCTTCTTTTGAAGATGCAAGAAAACACAACACAAGTCTTAGAAGACCCCCTTTTCCTCCCAGTTGTTGTCACATCATGTGAAAGCTGCGAGTTTTGAGAGAGTAAGTGTGTGACACCAAATGCTTTCTAGTTTGTGGTACCACGAAGCTAGAGATAGGCAGGCTAAGAAAAGGAGAAAAGCTTCTCTGCTATTCTGAAAGTTTCTGTACAGCTCAAGGCAGCCTCCATTAGCAGGGAAGGAAAACCTCTTGAGGAAGAACTGTAAAGACTGATGAATTTTAGTTAACATACTGTCATACAGATCTAATTTACACATCATGAAAATGCTCAAACAGTATTGTGACATGCAAAGAAAAAAAGTCCAAAGTAAGAGACAGCTGTGGCATATTACACAAGGGATTTTTTGTTTAGCTTATAAATTTTTTAAGCATTCTATCTGGTGAATGAGGAAAATGCTCTGTAGTACAAGGTGTCAAAAGCAGAGCAGAGCTTCTTGCTGTGATCTTCTTACCTTGTGAAAGACTAAAGACTCAGATGAGGTAAACTTCGGAGGATGCAGGGGAAGGAGAACGGAGCTAAGATGGGCATTACCGTGTGGCCCATATATGTTTTCAAATCCTATTTACTTAGGACAGACTTCTCCACATATATTTCAAGGTGTTGTGTGCCTTGCACATCTAAGGAACAAGCATGCTGCTGGTAAAGATCAAAGAGCAAAAGACAAGCTTGGAATATTGTCTCCTGTCAGCCTTGGAAATCAGCCTGTACATAGGCCTATCCTAATTACGAGTCAGGAAACTTCCCTATGTGATAAGGATTTAGTTTGTGGCATAGGTCCAATTTAATATTAAGTTGCCACTACTTTTCATCTTGGCCACAAGGTCTCGCAGAAAAATAGAATCAAGAAGTAATGTAGGCCACTGAAGGTCCACAGAGATTCCTCCTTAGTATTACTTAATGATTAAGTAAAGATTATGTTTATTAATATTACAGATGGCAACAAGCTGCAACAAAATAAAAGCATGATAGAAAAAGAATCTGAATTCTATCTCAGTCTTTACTAATCAGAGGTTTTTTTTTTAAAAAAACAAACCAACAACAAACAAACAAAAAATAAACACAGACAAACAAAAAACCGCACCCAACCAAACACAACATAAACAAAATGGGAAAGACACTTCAATAAGAAATGCAAGTTCTTCAATTTAGGCGAGAAAAATCAGCTGGAAGAGAAATAACTTATTACATTATCGTTGTGCAGAAAAGACCTGGAGTGTAAGCTGGAACAGAAGCAGAATATGTTGACAACACACCATCCATACCAGGATGTGTAAACAGAAGTAACATTTTGATAGCACATAAGTCTTCCTTACTACTCAATACTGTTCAGAATTTAGCTGCAGTACTCTATCCAGTTTAGAATACCTCCCTTCAAATTGAATCAAGCATCTGAACTAATTGGAATGGATTCAGAGAAAGGATCAAGTACAATCAGAGCTTAGATGCATAATATACAGGAAAAGATTAAAGTAACTGGGAAAATTTAAGTTAAAAAAAGAGGAGACGTGGTTAAAAAGAACAAAAAGACCAAACGTAAGAGCAAGTTTTAGAGAAAACAGAACTAAATGGTTCCCCAAGGCATTTATAGTTATGACCAGAAATGCCTTCAAGTTATAGTAGGGAGGATTCAAGTACCTTACTGTCCTTCCAGTTGTAATGCTTTTCTTAATGACCATACAAGTTGAGTGGAAAGATCACTCTGCATCCAACACCGGAAGTCTCCAAAGAAGGTTTTACAAACATCTCTTAAATTCTAACACCCATACATCTGACCCTATACAAACTAAATATTCTGACTCATTTTCCTATAACTCATTAATATAATTCAAAACAAGCTACTTAAGAATTGAAAACTCAGAGTATGTTTCCAAATTTCTCACTGAAGGACTCTTCTGCATTAGTATAATCTCAAATCCTTGAGATACACTAACACTCATACTTCTCCAGACACAATTACAAGAAAATTAATTATAATAATAAATGTGTGAAGAAACATAAAGCCCCTCTTGTAACATTAACTACAAAACAGACAAGTGAAAATCTAGCTGCTGATTTATAAAACACATGGTGTACAACAGAGATGGGAATCTGAGCACTGAGAAAAACACATTGCACACTGAATTTCCTCATCAGCTTTCCCTATGGAAAAGTTTAGATTGCTGCAATAGGGGAGCAACTTACAGCAGAAAAGTCACATTCACCTGAAAGTTATATAGAAATCACCATTATGGCTCCTCAAAGCTAACACCACTCATTCATTCTTCTGTATTTTCCATGCATTTTCCAAGTCATAATCTGAAGCAAAACCAAATAAAAGACACACAACGGTGAATCAGGGCTCATTTAAGAGCAAACCTAAGCTCCGCTGAAGGGGCCCGAGACTGACACCACCCTCCCCACACAACCCCCAGCAGGACACACTTAAATCCCGTTAAAAACTTACAAGGCAATTAGTGAGGCGGCTCTTACAGAAAGCAGGCCGCGAACACACACGCAACCGCGGGAAGCGGGCTGGCTGCTGGAGCCCCGCAGGCCCAGCCTGGCCCGGCGGCCCCGCCGCGGCTCTCCCGGCGCGCCCCGCCACCCCCGCCCGCCGACTGAGCGAGCAACGGCGCTGCCCGACCCCCGCACCCGGCGATGCCCAGCTGCTCTGCCCTGGCAAGCCAGGTCCGTAACCGGCCCAGTGCTCTAGGACCGCCGCGGAGTCCGCAGCGGCGCTGACCGCCGGCCGAGGGAAAGAGAGGCGACGGGGGGGGGGGGGGGGGAAAGCGGAAGAAGTGGGAAACCTGAAAAGCCGGAAACCGAACCCCACATTCCTCGTCCCTCCCGGGGGGGGCTCCCAACACACCCCTTCCCCCCGAGTGTCGTG
>WTSP01009787.1:0-25585 GCA_025331215.1 Actenoides lindsayi
TATATACATTTCTATACTATGGTACAGAAATACAATTAAAGTATTTCTTACTCCATAAATTTCATAGAAATATATCATAGAAATAAATTTTTCTTGCATAGAAATGTGTTGAGTCTCAGGACACGAAAATTCCCAGAGCTAGACTTCACATGAGTTTATCCTTAGTGCTAACAATAATGTTATTTGTTACTAAATATCTCTAGTTTTTTTGTCCTGAGATTAATTCTTAATATTTCAGAGTGTAATCACAGTTACACAAGGTACAACAAGTCATAGATGAGTAAGAATGCCAATTAAGACTATTTTCTCACGGAATTAAGTAACCAGTGTAATTTCTCAGATGTAAACTTCTCAAAACTCTAGCTGATTTTTTCTGTCCTACTCTTACATTCATGTTCATTGATAGTCCAATGCATTTTAGGTAAGTAAAGCACTTAGTTGGCATTTTCACCCACAACACATGTAAAGATCTCACTCCAGAGACATCTTGTTCTATTACATCCTCTTCTGGAAATGTGATTGCATTGTCTTGAATATGGCTTAAGTTTTTTTCCTTGTCCCGATTTTCCTGAACTATTATCAAATATTATTGTAATAGTATTGCACCATCTTGTTACATAAAGTAGCTTCCTGCCAGTGAGAAATGTCACGTGCCTTTGATTTTTGGATCAGTTTCTTTTCATAGTGTGGTATCTACATCCTACCTTCAGAATCTTCTTACTAAACATAACCAACATTTCACAATTTTCAGTTTTTTACTTTACACTGTTACTAATTTTTTATATATTCTGTAGGAAATGAAGCTGTTAATTGATATTCATTTGTTATTAATATTTATTTTCATATAGAAAGAAAAGTTACCGTGAAGTTCTTTTATTGCTTTCCTGTGAGGCTCTATATCACTAGAAACCATGACATGAAACACAGTTATTTCCAGATAGTGAGAGAACTACTCAAAACAGATTACTTTAAAATACCCTAAGGTCCCAGAATATTCATGGTTAGCCCTTTTCTAATTCGTCTTTCCCAAGGCCTTGGATTTCAGGTCAGCCGTGCAACAGTTTTTAAGGTCAAACTTGTTAGCTTATTAAATGGAACCATCTTCAAAGTGGAAAGACCTGCAAATTACTCTTCTTCAGCATATCTTCTGTTCAAAAAATTCCTTATAAAGTCAGAACTTTATAACAGAGTGGAGGAGAAGAGAGAAAGGAAGATTACATGTGACAGATCCCAGTATCTTCACTTAATGCAAACAGTAACACAGTTCTGAAAATCAGCAGTAGCTACAAATGTGGGTAAAAGTAAGTATCAGAAAATAATAAAATTCGTCTTGAGTCTAGTTAGAGTCAGTGGGATACTGTAGATGACAAAACAACAAGCAAAAACCCACCCAAGCACAGTAATGTGGCTCTGTAAACATACTGGAGTCTCTCACATCAACATTTTGTGTGGTTTTCTTTCATACATTATATAGCTGCAAATTCAGTTTTGAAGCCTTTCCACTTCTCATTCTTTTTGTGCTGAAGCTCATTTTCCATACATTTTTCTTACTCGCCCATGCAACTTCCCATTGTAGGTACAACAAATTATGTTTTAGATCAACCTGTCTTTGCCTTGCCACTGGGATTCTCTTGAATGGGCATATTCTGCACTGTGCTTAAGCTTTTCACTCACTTTTACCTGTTCCTTTTCCAGCTTATCAGCCTGTGTCATTTGGAAAGATTTCTCCCATTTATTTGGAGATACCTTCATGGGAGTAAAGTATGGCATAGATAATCATTTATTATTAACTTTTTGTATATTTTCAAAATTTTGCATGTGGGCCATGGCTCCCACATCCATCTGCCTAATGGTTCCATTTTTTCTGCCTAAGGCTTCATCTAAGGATGTATTTCATTGTTTCATCCTCTTATTTAGGATCACAGTACTCATGAAGTCTTTGGCATTTGTTTTGGCGACTGTTCAGAATTTGCGCTATTCATTTCCTAGCACTTCCACTTTTTTCCTCCTTTTGAACAGTAAAGTCTTGGTTTCTTTTCCTATGTCCCTTTTTCCCCCTTGATTTTTTTCTGTATAGAAGTTCAGTTCTGAATTTAACCTTTTAAAACCAAACTAAGAATCCAGATTTCTTAGAGACCGTTCTGTATGTCCCTTTGACTGTTCTTGACTTAATTCCAAATAACAAGGAGTGTGTTTTGAAGTCATCAGCTTCCTCATTAATGCTTCTCTATTATATGACGTGGTCAAGGCCACAGTCACTGAGCGTCTGCCCCCATCAAACTCTTTTATCACTGGGTAAGAGCTGCCTTGTTGTATGTTCAGTGTCAGAGAGGAATGTGGATTCTGACCAACACTGAGTACAACAGTGGGCAGACATTTGATAATGTAGCAACTCCAGTCACAGCAGAGATAATGATAAGTAATAAAGGAGGCGTTTGCATCAGGGAGTTGATATTGGGCACAAATGCTGAGGTCTGTCCAACAGGAGATCAGGGAACAGTATAAAAAAAATCGACAGGGCAAGGAGGAAAAGGAGAACAGCAAAAAAAGATATGAAGAAAAGAAGAAAATAAATGGTGAAAAGAATTAAGAGACCTATATGAGACAAACTCTGTGGTGTTCTAAGTCCCCAGAAAAGGAGAATGGGTTTCCCTAAAATAGATTACAGTTTGTCAGTTCTCTTTACCTAATACTGATGGTTATCTAGCCTGCAACTATACTAAAGAAACTAAATATAATTTATTTTTAATTTATTTAGCTTTCCAAAACCATGTTAACCTTCCCAAATTAATAAGCATATGTTCTCATTTGAAACCTTCTTAAACTGTTCTGCCTAGGATAACTTAAACTACAGCAGCATGAAATGGAATTTGCAGGGAGATCTGTGAATAGAAAGAACAGTGGAAGGCAATGTATACTGTATGGAGTGCTGCCATCTTTTGGCTATAGCAAATTAGGATTGTTACAAGAGAACTGAAAATGTTTAACCAAGATGAATACAGTCTGAAAACATAATATGCAAGCTAACTATTATTAAATAAAATTACCTTTGTTATTAAAATTACTACATTTTGTATTAATGACTCACTCTGAAGCTTAAAATAACATGTCATTTCAGTTAGACTCTCATTTTATTTATTTTTTTAAAAACCTTTTGCTCTTTCAAGGATCTGGATAAGCAGAGCAATGAAAGATTTCTTCTCTTGTTGCAGAGGAAGTTAAAGCAGCATTTAAAGCACATAAAAAATACATTAGTTAATAATTTCTGCAAGTCCCTCTATTAAAACCAGCAGATTGAAAGATAATTGTAGTACTCATAAGTAAGCCTAATGTTACTTAGATAGTGTTTTGCAATTGTTTTCAATGTTTTAAAAACAAGAATCTTTCCTTAAAATATGACAGATGTTTTGTTGTTGTGTTTTAGAGATTCTATACATTTCCATAATCCCATAGCAGAACAGTAGGCAGCCATTTCCAACTATTTTTAAGGTAACCAATAGCGATTGTATTTGTTAATAACAATTAATGAAGAAATAATCATTCTTTTGAGGAAGATTTCCAGCAGTGTGTTTTTACCTTTTTCTTTCCATATAAGGATGCAAAATATTTTTCTTTCTGAGCATAATTCATTTGAATTAATGATATATCCAAGATCCTCATCAGAGACATCTCTGAGAAAGTGACTATCATATAGGTACTTATATACAGTTTCCACAGATGAAAAGCTGTATGCATCAAGCATTTGTTTAGCTTTAGTAAAGCTTAGAATTTGATGGGGTTGTTTTATTTTGAAGAAAGTGAGCCATTCACCCATGCGCAGAATATTCTTATTTTGATTTTTCTTTCAAATCTTAAATACTTATTTAGAAATAAGTTTATTTACATTTCTGGATTCATGGCTAAGAGTAAAAACTTGAAAATGTGACTTGAAAGATGAGAAAGTCATTAGCCAGATAAGAGTTAAAACCAGTTTATTTTCCCTGGAGACTTTTGAATGTGCCAGTTTAAAAAAAAAATAAGATTTTAATGAATCTGGAAATGCATATATTTGCTCTCAGATTTCTTTGCTTTTTCAATGTAGACTGACAGCTACAATCAAAAAAAACCAACAACCAAACAACAAAACTACAAACAAAAACCAAACTCCAACTCAAAACCTATTACCTGCTGTAGTGGCTTTTTGTGTTATTTTCTGTGCAAAGCAGGTGTATACTGTGGCTAATACTGGTATTTCTCATTTATTCAAAGTGTTTTAACTACCTATTAAGAGAGCCAGTGGAACATCTTCTTGGCTCAGGCTGTTTCTTTGATGCATTTTACAAGCTTACAGCTGATTGAGGTTCCTTTTTCTTATATAAGTGTGTTTTCTTGGTGCAAAGACATTGGTATTCACTCTTTCCCGTTGTGTATGTTTTGTCATTTTCTGGTTCTGCTGATGCAGTGATATGTTTTCTGTCAAATGCAGCTTACAGGCGCATTACCCTGCTTGACAGGAACAGTGAGCTACAAGGATTTCCTGAGGAGAAACTTCCAGATGCAGTGTGTTAGATTTCTCATCTCCCAACTACATTAATTACATTATCTCCCTGAAACAACATTCTAAATGAAATCATTCACTGAGAGTCTTACACATAGTCCAGCTGCTTGGACTTCTCTAATGTTTCTGTCATATTTAAATAATTCACAGAAAGCCAACTGTGAGAATGCATACTCATTTTCTGTTCTCTCAATATATGCCAGTTATGGGTAAGAAAAGATTTTAAACTTGGCAGCTGTGGGGAGACAGAAGTTTACCAATTTCAAGTTTAAAAAAAAATCTCAAGTCCAGTTTTAATAAAGAGTAAAACTGGCTTAAAAAAACAAACCAAACCAAACCAAACCAAACCAAACCAAACCAAACCAAACCAAACCAAACCAAACCAGAAGTATTTATTAAAAATAGATCTTCAAAATATTTTAGCTCTTGTTATTTATTTTGAAGTTAACTCAGGTCATATTTTCACAAGCTTTATTATAACTAAGAGCACAAGGATTTTATCTTGAAAGTTAAAAAAAATATGACTTTTACATAGTCACACATCTCTGGAAGATGAAGCTGTCAAAAAAACCCCAAACAAACAGAAAAAAAAACAAACATGAGATCTGGAGTAAAATCATAAAGATTAACAACACTGATATACAAAGATTCTTAACTTGAAAATACGGAGCAGTCTAATAGAGCAGAAAAATACAATTCTTTCTATAGGCAAAAAGGTTGTAAGTATTGCTGCCCTCAATAGTTAAATAACATGGGCAAAATGTGATATATATACAAACCCTGAAGCTATATCTAACAGTGCTGGTTATTTTGTTTTATATGTTTTTTCTTTGCACATTAATGCTGGGGGGGTGGGGAATTAATTATGTCATCATTAATAATTTCATTCCAGTCAAAGGACAGGGAGGCTCAACTCAGATGTAGTGTAATTGAATTTGTATTTACACCAGTTACAAATGTGGCTCATTATTTGGATTTTCATGCTGTGTCAAATGGCAGAAATACTTTTTGACCTCATGATCAAAGGGAAAAGCACAATTTCCCTTTGAAAGACAAATGGGACATGGGGCTCTCTGAGTTATCTTTTTTATAGTTACATCCTACAAACTCTGATTATAATAATGGGAATTTTGACTGAAGATTATAGTATTGGACCAATCATAGACCTAATTTAGCTCCACATTGATACAGCTCCATTGAAAACAATTGGTTGCATCTATTTACACCCAAACTGATTTTGGATAAGTTCCTTTGAGAGACTGTATTTCCCTTCAGCTATTAGAATCTTGTCTCCCAAAGGTAGACACATTATCGTATTATTTGCACAAAGGAACAACATCAAATGCTGCATGCATAAGAATGAAAAATTAAGTTTTAAAAGAGCTGCATGCTTCTTTCTTTAAGGACTTTGAGGAGGAAAGTATGCAAGTGTGACCTTATATTCCAGTACCTATGGGATGCTTCATAAAATGGAGAGCCCCAGATTCCAGTTTGCATTTTTGTCTGCTTACTGTAGTCAGCTAACATCTCTTCACAAATCCTCATGTAATATAGTTCAAGAGGAAATACTGGTATTATCTACAATGATAGTAATACGTCAACGTGTTCTTAAAATTGTTGCAGAAAAAAATAATAAATGTCTTGGTGAATTTTTTTGAAAAAAACCATTAGGTTTTATGTGTTACCATCACATCATGGTAGGCATTTTTTTGCTTCTTGAAATTGTGTTGTGATTTTTTTCTTTCTTCTCCATTGTCTTGCTGCAGGTATTGTTTTCCTGTTTCCTGTGGAGCTGAAATTAGTAAAATGATGCTTAATAAGAGTGAGAATGCAGCAATAATAGAAGTAATAAAAGGTGAATTTCAGTTCAGAGAAAACTTAAGTGTCTCTTTCTAGTATTCTTGAGGATAGAATTGAAGAAATTCAGTGGCTTGACAGGATTAACTTGCTAACAAATATCACCTTTTAGTGTCTCAATACTTTTATGAGATAGTTACAGAACCAGCACTTTTGGTGGTTGAACTGGTGATCAATTTCTGCACATACAACAGTATTGTTATTGCTTTGGACTCTCTGATGAGAAAGTCTCACAATGGATTTCAAGTTAAGATTTTAATTTCTTAAATTATGATGAGACTTGCATTTAGACACAGAATGTTGTGAATACACCCCTCAAATACTCTCTGATGGAGCTTTATACTCTAATGTATCTGCTTTAGAACATAAGGTCACATTTGCATGTTTTCTTTCTTCTGAAAGCAAGAGTTTCTACTTCAGAAGCAACATGCATGTTCATCAGGCATTTGAATAATGAAGGCCTGAGTTTCTCTGTCAAATATACTTAAAGAATATTTTCAATTCTTTATTAGGGTTTAAAAAGGTTGTTTTTTCTCAAGGAGTAAAAGGAAGCCCATTAGTACAACTATATATAGCTCTTATACTTTAAACATGGTTGTATTCCATAGTAACATCTCGAGTAAAGACTATTTATATACTCTTTCAAATATTTCTTCCCTCTTGCTTTCTAAAGTATGACTATATTGAAAAGTAATTTTTCTCAAGATACAGGTCTCAGGATGTGGACACTGGGCTGGTCTTTCAGCTACGGAAAATGATCTGTTATTAGAAGCAATAACCATATATTTTATCGTCCCTTAACCACTTGGTTTTTAAAGTATGTCTACATTCACTGTAGGCAGGGTTCAATACACCAAATATAGGCTTTTTTATTTAAGATACTCCTAAAACAGTTGTGATCATCTGTCCATAAATAAGTCTGAAATTTGCAGAGTTTAATTCACAGAAGTAATACTTATTGACAACCACTAGATTATATGCAGTATTATGCCACTTCATTGACAGATTCACTCTTAAACATATTGATTCCTATCATAAAAGCTTTCAAATAACAAGCTTTCAGAATGGACTGTTGAGCAGTTGTCAAAATGTCTACATATAGTATTGTCTTTAAAGAATGTAAATGTTGGGCTTAGGGAGGAAATAAAGATTTCTCTGCTAGGACTGACAAATTAAGGATAGAGTTTAACTCATATGAGATTAATTCTGTCATTGTTCCTTTCTGTCAGCATTTATGGATCTCTTCTTCTGTTGTCTGCTTCAGTTAAAATACTCAAGATCTATAATCAGTTTCTGAGAACATTTTCCATTCTTTTTGATACGTGCTGTTTATGTAGGACAACTAGAACATGATGATATCTCACACAGTGATATCACATACAGGAAGAAAAAGCAATCATAAGGATTTCAACAGAAACAATACCAAACAAGCCTAGTATAATTGTCAAACATAAAATTGTTTTCATCTTGCTGTTTCATTCTTCATTTCATCATCATGCTTAAATATCTAAAGCTGGACAATGAAGTCTGTGAGGTCCAAATTGGAAGAGATGCTGGATGAAATGTTGATAACTGATGAAATGACTGATCTAAAAAAAATGTGTAGACACTGAAAATAGTTGTAAGGTGCATTTCTTTCACCATGTCCCAAAATTATGTTTCTAAAACCGTTTTTAACACCTTTCCATCTCAAATATAAATTCACTAAGCAACTGGTTAGATTACAAAGTTCTCTCGAGACTGTGATTCTGCTTTTGCACTGAAAGTTTTTCTAGTGGGAGCATCTTCTAGATCCCTTCAAAAACCCAATGCTGGAAGTTGCACAGAATGTCAACAGTGTACTTGAAACAAGATTTCAAGTCTGTGGAAATATTCAAGGAACATATAACACATAGTGGGCAAGATCAATATGAAAATATAATAGTAATTAAACCTTTGGCTAAAATACACACACACACACAAAAAGAGAGTAAGAATAAATGGACAGTTTTTGTATTAGCAGGCATTATCAATGGAGTTAAGAAAGGCCCTGGGCTTATGACCCTTCCAACCCAAGTCCTTCTATGGTTCTATTATTCTATGATTCTATTCAGCAGATTCATAAATTACTCAAAAAGTAGTTAACACAACAAGGATTTGATGATGACATATAATAAATAAGCAAACAAACAAAAACCCTTCTGGGGGACAGTGGCTGACAGTGGCAGTTGTTTCAGATCCTGTTGCTTTGTGTGAACAGCTTTTCCCTATGAAATATGAAATACAAGTTAATTTCAGGGTGACCCTCATGAATTGCATCAGGCCCAATTCTTTTCTTCAAGACTTTGAAGTCTTAATGAATCTAAATACTATTCTCGCCACTATTGCATTATTCAACTCCTTACTGAATATTATTAAAAACTATATTGAACCTCAGTCTAAGGACTAACTTCTAGGACAACAGACATCTAATTTCTCATTCTGTTAAGAATGGCCATTTGTCCTTATTCTTGTTCTTTCCTGTCTGTCAACAAAACCAGGAAAAATGCTTTTATTTCATGTGATCAAACATGATGAATGTCTATAGGAGGTCTTTCAGCTTTATTTTCTCTGTTTTCTCTACAATTTCTAAATTAACTTGAATAATTTAATTTACCTCACTCACTTTCTTTGTATCATCTGATTATATTTTCTACTAATTTCTCTATTTTCCATTCTCTACAAGATATTAATAACTCCCATTTTGAGACCATCAACAAGAGCCTCTATCTGTGTAGGAATAACAGCAACAGGCTACATAGGTCGCATGTAAATGATGCAATAGAGTGCATAAACTATATCCAAGAGAGAAAATTCATCTATTCTGTATCAGAGATATTTGTCTGAGTTCTTAACACAGAAGGATGTATCATCATGGTATTAGCTCTGCATCTGGATTGCTGCAGTAAAGTGCCTTGGGTACAACGCATCACCAACAGGGTCACTGACTATGGCATTTGAGTCAGCAGTGTTTCGTAGCTGCCCATTATGTCAAAGAGCTATGTAACATGCCCATAGCTGTGGGGCCAGCCAGTTTTTGCTCCTAAACTACTCCCAAAGTAGGACCTATGCTGTTCGTCCTTTGTGATGCATTATGTAAAACAAAAGATGACCCATGATTTCTTTGGAAATGATCTGATGCTAGACTTCCTGTTGCCACATTAATATTCCAGCTTAAAATACCAGCACTGGCAGGACCTGTAGACAATATATTAGTTTATGTTAAATTAAATGATATTATGTGAAGTAAAAACCTTCATGCTGTATTTCTGTCTTTTGAAAGATGAAATAAATAACAGTAATTTATTTCAGTTCTTAAATAAATAGGCTAACAATTTTCAGAGATGTTAGAGATAGTCTTAGAAATAGTTTAGTAGTTCTGTCTCTTTAGATTCTGAAATGATGTTTCGTGTCTTCTGAATCTCTCCCTCTCTCTGTCTCCTTTTTTCTCCCTTTGTCTGTTTATTCATAATTTAGATCCAGTAAAATATAGATCAGGAAAATATATATGTGTATATCTATATTTTTCTCCTTTAGTTCATCATCACTGGCTTATTATATGGATCAGTGCTTTTTCTTCCCATGCCTTCTTTTCCTTTGTTTCTGACTTTGAATGTTGTGAATGGCTATGTAATTTCCTTTGTTATATTAAAACTAGCCTTTTTTTTCCTCTTAGCGCAGCACAGCCAAACAAAGGACTGTACAAGGACATAGAAACCATCATGAAATGCTTTTTATTTCACAGCTCTTTTCATCTGCTCAACCAATAACAGAAACCATGGTTAATCATTGCATACTTCTGGTTCCCTGGGCACTCATGGAGCTCTCCATATGGTCTGTTCAAAATGGAGGCACTTGCATATATCAGATCTAAATTATGCAAAGAAATATGATCATATAGTGGAACAGAGTAATAAGAGAAAAGATACCTGCTCAACAAAAACAGAAACCTAGCTAATAACGACTCTATATTTCCAACTCCCAGGGTAGGAGAACATTGTACTAAATACATAAATCTGCATTCTGACATTAATTTCATAATCTTTAAAACATATTCACTCTTGAGCTTTAAATATTGCTCCTTTATGCAAGAAACCTAATAGCACAATGGGTAATTATTTTCTTTTCTTCATTCCTCTCTTCTTTTTGTCTTTTTTTTTTCACCTTCCTCTTGATACAAAAAAGCTCCTGTAAGTCCTATTATTTTTCATTAACACTTTTTCTGCTTTCCATTCTTATCATTATTTTATTCATCCTTTATATTTTACCACTTAGTATTAATAAGCATCCCCTAATATAACTAAGATTTCTAAGAAAATATAGTATATGATTAGTTTCTACAAAGAAAAGTTTAAAATAATTTCATTCAGGTGCTATAGGCAAGTCACTGAATAACCTGTGGATAAGGTTATACATACATGTCACCAGCAAGAAAAAGTGGTTTGATTAAATATTTTTTCTTCAGCAGGTTTTGAGAGGGTACAATAGTATTATGAACCAGGGGTACTAGTAATCAAAGAAGGCAAGCCAGAGCAAATAAAGGAATCCATTCCTCCTTGACAGTTGTAGGCCAGGCTCTCAGCTGGCGTAAACTAGGACAAGTGATCAGTTCACTCATTCTGTAGCTACGCATCTGAATACCAGGTATTGTTATCAAGGGCATCTAATGGATGCAATAGATGCTGTAGATTAGCCCATTCAGGTGAATGGAAATTCTTAATAAATAAATAAATCTAAAAACCAAACAAAACACACACAAAAACCCAAACACAACAACAAAAAAACAACAAACAAACAAACAATCAAACAAACAAAACCATAAAAGAATATTCTGACTGAAAATTCCGAAATCAAGAAATGACAAAACTAAGTTTCCCTGTTAATCCAGCTCACATGTGTTATGGGACTAAATCTTATCCTGATTAGTGTCAATGCCTGCCTCAGCTGGAGGACACTTAGCAGTCTGAAAAGTTGTGCCTTAATTTGAAAAGTAACATAAATTGTATTTTACAACTGGCAGGGAGTAAATAAGGAAATCAAGAATAAGCTTGCTTTCTCTTGTTTGGGTTCAGGTTTTGATTGCTGCAACTTGTAACTGGCACATTAGTCACATATTAACACATTTAACAAAATTCAGCAGATCAGATAAAAATTAGTGGAAAGAAATCTTGCAAGAGTGAGATAAAGGGAAACTTTGGGAAGGTATGAAAGTGGTGTGAAGGGGAGGCAATAAAAAAGATCCACATATAATCTAAGAGATTAGTATTTGCTTGGACCATGGGAAGAGACCTCCAATCAACCATCTAATAATCAATTAGGTAATGATTATTTAGTCTTGCCAGATGCCTCTTCTCCGCTACATAAAATCTTTCCTAGACGTCTATACTGTAGTGTTTCTCCAAGGCAAAAGGACTTCATTTTCCAATAGTGGTAGCACACATAGCTATACAATAGCAGTGCTATTACACATAGTCTTAAAATAGGTAAACATATACTATCTTTCCATGGGACCTAAGCCTTATTCAACACATAAGATGGGTAGTTACCTGGACATGCACCAGAGCTGTGCAGTGGGAAGAAGAAAACTAAGTGAATACAGATAAATCTTGTGCCAAACCCATCAGATCAGTTAGAGATTTAAAGGTCCAGGACAGGCAAGGAGAACAATAGTAGTTGTGCAGCTATGAGATTAACAGTTCGATACCAACTTTATATTGACAAAGTGAATGTCAGAGCTGGCTGCCAACAAGATTCCTTCTGGAACATTTTGAAGATGTGATGTAGGAGTTTCAACAGGGTAGAATCTTCTATGATGCTAGTTAAAAAGGTTAGCCTGAGCCACCTTCATCAGTGGGTTAGGCCAAATTTGTACTAGAAGACAAGGCAAATTCCCTGTGTTTCATTCCTGTGGCTTTGTAGGCAGGTTCCAATTGTCTGCTAAGTGCTAATAATAGTTTATACTGCTCTGCCCACTTGCACTGGGAAGAAAGTTTCTGAAACATCTCTTGATTTGATTTTAATATTGCTTTAATAGAAAAGATATGCTAAATTTTGTATACTTTTTTTGCAATATCCATAGAGTTGCTTTTGTTTTTAAAACTCTGTATTAGAAAGGAAGACGTGTGTTTTCAAAATAAGTTTATTTTGGACCTGCAGCTCTAAAGCATAGTGTGATTTTTTTCATAACCAGAGTTTCTCATTAATGGAAGATATCAACTATCACCTTAAGGCTATGTACTGTTAAATATATAGTAGATCTGAGCCCTTATCTAGTCTAACACCTTCATTCAGAACAGACCCAGGCAAATTTTTTTTCCTAGACAGTTTTTAATGTGAAACTGTTCTTGGTCTTGCCAGATAAAAATTTACCTGACTGTATGCGTTAATGCATTGGTCTGTGTACTGATGGGAACTGATTATCTCTAGAGAGCTAGAATCAGTTCTGAGACTTATTCTCACAGTATTCCCTCTTCCACTAGGGAGTGAAAGCCAGATCCGTCCTTCTATTTTGGATAGAGTCCTCAATTCAGCCTCTTACTGGAAAACTGTACAGCCTTGCAATGTAGATTCACTGGAATATACTTTCAGCAGCTGCACCTGTATAATGTATTCCCTGTTTAATGTGCACAAATAATTGTGGACATGTTTAATTTTAATCTTAATTGTCGCTGGCACTAAGTGAGCACAAATAAGACAATTTGCTTAAGACTTTTAACATAACAACTCTAAACATGCAAGGGACTTAGTGTTTTCTTTTCATCTGGACTTGTTCTTCAGCATTCAAATAAAGATTTGTATTCCATGTCCCATACTTGATACAATGAACTTCCCTCCCCTCCCAGGGAAGTTCAGATTACTTCAATTATATTAAAACAATATTGTTATGAACATCAAAGTAATATTGTCACATTGTTCCAGTCCTAAGAATGTTATATAAAGGAAAAGCCTGCCTAATAGTACTGCTGGTTCTACCAGCTACACTATTAGTAGAGTCTACTAAAGGCAATTATTTCCCTAAGGGATTGTCATTTAGCTTAGACAGGAGCTAGCCTTTAAAAATGCCAAATTCAACTGTATCCAGTATATTGTAAATTTTTTGCCTTCCGTTTTCCTGATGTACAACTCTCAGAGGTTGATTAGTGAGCAGAGGGACTGTATTCCCATGAGCGTCTGTGCATACACAAACACAAACACAAACATGCACACACCCCCCCTCTTCATAATACCAACAGAAATGCAGGACAGAGACAGAATATGCTACTCCACGGTGGTTCCTCACCTCTTCTTATGGGCTGGATCTGAAGCCCTGTTATATCACTGTCTTTCGTCTTATCCTCCTTCTTTCCCACTTACAGATCTCTACCTGTTTGAAAGGTTGGTTGCTTATCTGCCATTTTAGGAAATTATCTTTTTTTAAAAAAATAAACTTGCTATGACTTCAATTTCATCCTTTTTTTTCCTAATGTTCCGCTGCCCCAACATGATTAACAAGTCTATACAGTTTTCTGACTGTTTTTAAGCCTGTGACTTTATTTTAGGGCACCAGATGTTTCTCTGCATGAAAATAGTCTCCGGAGGTCACTAATTTCCTTGTTGCTCTGTGCACTTTTTTTCAAAGTTCTGAGCTGGACATGGCAATACTCAAGAATCAGCATGGAGCGGAACTCATTAGAGACATGTTCATGTATACTGTCTCAGACAGCAAATTGCCACAAAATGACAAGCATGCATTTTAACCACAAATTTCTTTAGAATGTGTTTTAATGCAGATAATTTGTAATATTTTGTTAATAGCACAAGGAAAAGAAATCTAAGGTTCTCAGATAAGAGTTTTAAGAAATGCTATGGGTAGGTGGGGACAAAACACAAAGAACTTATTCGAGGCGAAAAAACTCAGGAATATGGAGCCATATGGAGGACGGTCTAGATAAGAACAAGAGAAAAATTCAAAGCAATTAGTTGTGAAGCTCTGGGACAGCAGCATGGATATGAATTTATGAATGTTGCTTGTCTCAATCTCGATTTGAGTTAAATTTATCCCTTATGCCTTTCTCTTCTTACTTGCTTTAATAGTACAGAATAATAAAAAGAAATAAATCTTCCTACTCTCTTTCTATTTTGAATAGAAATTAATCAAATCGACTGGTTGTTCTGCATAATACATGTTGTTGTGACTGTTTTTGCCAACACATGCAGATTTGATGCACTGTGTGATTACTGTTTCTGCAAATCTCAGACACCTAATAATTTCTTAAATGTAGTAAGAACAGACAAGATTCGTCTAGACTCCTAAGAAAAGTATGTGAACACATTTGGTACAATACTTGATATTATACATACACATCCCTATACATACAGTGAGCTGCTTCACTGGAAAAGGAACCTGAAACTTCGTACTGTTAAATTTATGTCAGGGAAAGTTTTGGCTGAGCTGAATTTGACAGAGATGTCAAAACTTGCCTATGGGTCATCAAAGTATTGTAGTGAAATGACAAATATCCTAAGACAGCATATTTTCATATTGCTTCAACAAACCCAATGTGGAATAAAAAAAATGAAAGTTTACACAGATTTACACAATGAAATCAGTTTGAATTAATGATCTTAGAAAATTCCATCGTGAGTTTGACGAGCTTCTAATCTAACCATGACAAAAGCCGGGATAAAGGAAGTAGAATACGGACAAGAGTGATACAAGTTCAATTTCCAGGTATGTTAGAAATTGACAGTGTGGACTAATAAATATGTTGAACTATATGGTACAGTCAGTCCCCTGCTATCACAGGCAGCTGTGTCATTCAGTGCCACTCACAGACTAGGTGATCATTTCTGCTTGTAACATTGTCTACCTATAACTACATTTACAGACATGTTAAAAGGTTTCAATAATATTTGGACATGTTTTGAAATCCACAGATTACAAATACTAAGGAAGTCCAGAACATTTAGGAGTTGTAAGAGTATTGTATTTATCAGTGGTTTTCTCTTGTACTTTGATCTTCCCAGTAACTTTCCATTTCAAAGCAATAAAATACTGAACAATTCCCTCAGATGTGGTTTCTGCATAAGAATTCTCAGTTCTTTTCAAGACATGGTGCATGACAACACTGGGATAACAAATGGGCATATGGCTGAATTACACAAAATCGGAATTGTATAAATGTAAATAAAAGTAAGATACCCAATTTCCCTCTTTGCTCCTGACACAGTCACAGTTAAGCAAACCATTTGCATTCTTCCTTACCTAAAATGTGATTTGACCAGAGGCATAAAGCTAAAGGTGCACTTAATTGCTTGGCTAATCAAGACCTTATGCATATACCACCCTAAAAGACAATAAAGTTGTATGACAACAATCCTGATTTTCCCTTTGTAGTTATTAGCAATCATGTGTGCTCACAGTTTGTCAAAGACCCTGTTGTTTTTGATTCCCAGACAATGATTGTGAGGAATTGACTGAAAGACCAAATTCCACTCACAGTTTTTACCTGTGTGGCTCCATTAATTTAAATGGTTCCACTTACATATATAAGGCGAGAAGCATTTGGCCCATAAACTGCATACCTTCAGTACTATAACTCCCTAATTTTCCAGGAGGGTCTCTAACCCACAGAAAAAAAAGATAATTGTATTCAGACGTAATATGTTTGCATATGGTCATTTATAACTGCATAGATAGCAAAAATGAAGATGCATGTTGTCATAACAGACAGTATTAGAATGCTTCTTTAGCCCACTCCAATGTCTATATTAAAATGCAGAGGAAAAATGTCATAAGTACATTTCTTGAAATAGAATACCACATGAGTAACAGTGTTTAAAGAGACTCTGTTCCAGAATTGAAATGTTCATTTCATTTACACTGAACCTGAGGTGGATTTTTTTTTTTTTCGCAGAAGGGAGGGGTTGAGAAGAGAGAATGTTGCCAAGTGAGTCAAGATGGGGGCGGTTGCAAAGAAACATTTAGTCAGTAAAACACCATGCTTTCTCATAATGTCATGCATCTCACTCACAATAATTCTTTCTTATTAACTGCTTGAGAACAATTTATTTTCCTCTCAGGCTATGAAGGCCAGTGCAAGTGTAGCAGACTCTGGTTGGAGCTGATAAGCCATCCTATAGAAGCAACACTGCTGGCATGATGAGATTTG
The DNA here is from genome assembly GCA_025331215.1 of Actenoides lindsayi. Classification (NCBI taxonomy): domain Eukaryota; kingdom Metazoa; phylum Chordata; class Aves; order Coraciiformes; family Alcedinidae; genus Actenoides; species Actenoides lindsayi. The sequence goes on from WTSP01009787.1 coordinate 16,564, forward strand.
TTAAGAGGACAATATCCCATTGGCTCAGACAAACCATGCTGTATATCAAACCTATCAACAATAATATCTGCAAAATAATACCTTTATGTAGCTGCCAACTGCCACAGAAAGCTCTCTGGTGTTCCTTTGGGAATGTGGTTTGATTTTTTAATTTTATTTCTATTTCTGGGTTGACATATACAACATTTGAAGGCTCACCTAGTCTCACTTATATTTTACAGTACTTTTAAACCCATCTTCTAAAAACACAAGGCAGAAAACTGCACTAAATAAAACATAAAATCATCAGTGACTGCTGTAAAAGAAAAATAAGCATTTTCTTTTCAACATAAAATAAAAACAAGTAACACAATTGCATTGTTAAGTTATTGCTATATAACTGTTTAGAATGTTTTAACTGAATGGTATAATCTTAAAAGAGCATAAATAATGCAAAAAACCCAACTTCTAAACTCATGATTAAAACTGTATCTCCATTATCATCTTCATTGTTTTTGAAATATCATTTTTTTTCTTTTCAAGTGATTGTGTTTACTACTTATAAAACTGTTTCAGATGTCATACATTCAAATACTGAGGGACAAATCCTGCTTAGAGTTTTTTAAATTTAAAAAAAATACTTAACTGTTTCTAATGAAAGTTTGGTCAAATTCATCAGGGAAATACAGTTTTAGTTTGGGAAAACTATTATCACAGGCAATAAGTTTGAGAAGTAAATTTGCATCACAGAGAATTATAAGAGACAAAAAACAAATGTGAAAGTTACTTAAAATTGCAGACTGAAGCTTACTTTTATGTACTTAATATTCACATTCTGGCAGGAAGAATGAATATCTCATAAAATTTCCAGGAGAGTATTTCCTGTCAAATCTGTTGGTAAGTCTCAAGTTGAACAGTTAAATAATAGCTTGAGTAGCAATGTCATGAACATCTCCGACAGAAATTTTCTCTCTTCCTCTACTCATTTAATTACAAATATTTCTGGGAAATCAGTACTTACCTGAGTGGACTGCTCTACCCAAATTGTAAGTGCTGGACTCTCTCCAGAGCTTGATTTGTTCAAAAATAAGTTTCTTGATGCAAATTTTTTTAGTATTAAGCATAGCTTCCGTATCTATAAAATAGGAACATGAGTATTACCACACTGGGGACTAGGTAGGGTGGATGTGAGAATTCATGTATTGAGTATAGGAAGCACTCATAGAGAAACATAAGAGAATCACAGAATGGTAGGGGTCAGAGGTCCCTGGACCTCTGGAGATCATTGAGTCCAAACCCCCTGCCAGAGCAGGATCACCCAGGGCAGGCCAAACAGGAACAGATCTAGGCAGGTTTTGAAAGGCTCTAGAGAAGGCCTCTCCACAAGTTCTCCAGGCAGTTTGTTCCTGTGCTCTGTAACTCTCACAGTAAGGAAGTTTTTCCTCATGTTGAGGTGGAACTTCCTGTGTTCCAGTTTGTGACCACTACCTCTCATCCTATCACAGGGCACAACTGAAAAGAGACTGGCCACTTATACTTGATACCCACCCAACAGATATTTGTAAATATTAATAAGAACCCCTCCCAGTCTTCTCTTCTCCAGGCTAAACAGCCCCAGACTTCCCTCATAAGAGAAATTCCTGTCCCTTAATAATCTCCATAGCTCTGCATTGGACTCTCTCTAGTATTTCCCTGTCCCTTCAGGACAGGCTGAAAGAATCTGACCTGCTTATTAGCTCCTGTCTATAGCTTAACTATAGGGCTCAAATTAAGTTAAGTTGACTTACGTTAATTTATTTATTATTTTTTAAAGTTAATTTAAGGTGGGTTTTTTTTATTATTTTTTTTAAGTTAATTTAAGCTAAATTTTCCTCAATCCCTTAACATAACAGCCTTAACTCAAGGGCTCAGAGGCTGTATAGGCAAGCTGCTCCTGCACTCTGTATGGAGAATACACACATGCCCAGGGGTGAAAGGTAGATTAACTCCAGCAGCCTGATACTGTCATTGCAGCAATTTTCCTAAAAGAGAAATCTTTTTTTTTTTTTTTCTTTTATTCTTTGGGGTTTTTAACTTGAAAACTAGTAGGCATCTCCATGGTTACAGTTCACTGTCAGTCTTCTACCTTCAGTTCTTTAATGCAAAACCATTGAAAGACTGGAAGCACCTCTGGTGCTTTCTCCTTACTTTTGCTCCAGCTCCACATGAGCAAGGTTGTTTTATGCATGGTAGAGCAGTGGACACATATACTATTGTCTTAGCGGTGCAGAACATGATGTTAGCTGCTTCTACGGAGCTTACCCGCAGACTCAACAAAATAACGTCTGTTCTTTTCAGTAGTCCCAGACAACAGGTTTTGACCATGGGCTTAAGTGGACATGATCCATTTAATCATGATGGACAAGATCTGAGGCTCTCAGCTATAGCCCCATAGTGTGAAAAAGAAAAACTACACAAGAAATGATGTTCCATGAAGTTGAACAGTTATGCTGCTTGTTGAAAGCCTGTTGTGCCCTGCTTCTTCACAGATAACTCCCAACACATTGAATACAGGAGCATTAGGCAGCTTCACCTCCTCCCGGTGAGATCTACCTCTTGGAAACATTTAATAAGAAGCTCTTAGCTCCCCTCAATACTTGGGCTATCATCTGTCATCCTCTTTACATGGTTCACTCAGAGGGAAGAGGGTTTTTATTCAACTTAATAAATGAATGCAGTTCTAAAATGAAGCTTATTTACTAATTAGCACTTTTTGATTAATGCAAGTAATTTATGAAGATTATACTCACAGTGTTCAGTTCAACAAAGCATTAAAGCTCATGCCAAACTTTAAATTCATCTCTAGCAAAACATGTTAAAAACATAATTTCCTCACTGTCGCAGAGCTGATACCAAGAAGCTCTGGGTGATGGAGTTGGAAGAGTGATTGGAAAGATTAAGGAGTATCAAGGAGTGTGAGAGAGAGATAGATGGGTGGAACCACACCCTGGGGAAAAGGCAACAAATAGAGGATTGGCAAGAAGCAGCGGATCCCCTCCCCTCTTGCTGTCAGGCAGAAGGAAGGGACCTAAGAGATGGGGGGTAATGAAAACAGGTCCCTCCTTGGGGAGGCAGGCAAAACCCCTCCCAGCCTCCTTGTTGCCCGTGCACAACAGGTATGGGATTTGGAACTTGAGTGCCAAACAAATAAAGATGGAGATGAAAGCCTATCCAGGGAGATGCCCAGGGTGAGCCACTCACCCTCACGTCTTAGGACTACTTAGATTAAGAGAAAAAGGAGGGTAATTGTGTAGGTGATTCCCTTCTGAGGGGACTAGAGGGCCCCATATGTTGACCAGATCCATACCACAGGGAAGTGCTGTCTCCCTGGGGCCTGGGTTAGAGTTGTTACTAGGAAACATTCTGGTCTAGTGCAGCCCTCTGATTATTACCCTCTATTGGTTATCCAGGTTGGTAGTGATGAGATTACAGAGAGAAGTCCAAAAGCAATTAAAAAGAACTTCAAGGCATTGGGGTGATTGATTGAAGGCTCAGGTGCACAGATTGTGTTTTCCTTGAGCTCTCCAGTGGCAGGAAAGAATACAAAAAGAAAGAGGAAAACACGCCTGATTAACACGTAGCTCAGGGACTGGTGTCACCAACAGAATACTGGATTTTTTTGTCATGGGGAAGTTTATACAGCACTGGGTCTGCTGGTGACAGATGGAGTTCACCTGTCTCAAAGGGAGAAAAGGATCTTCATGCATGAGTTGGCAGAGCTCATTGAAAGGACTTCAAACTAGGTGCAAGGGGAGAAGGGGATAGAACCAGGTCAATCATATGAGGTTTAATAAGACCAAATGCTGGGTCCTGCGCTTCAGTCGCAACACCCCCAGGCAATGCTACAGGCTTGGGGAAGAGTGGCTGGAAAGCTTCCTGGCAGAAAAGGACCTGGGGGTCTTGGTTGACAGCTGGCTGAACATGAGCCAGCAGTGTGCCCAGGTGGACTAAAAGGCCAATAACATCCTGGCCTGGATCAGAAATGGCGTGGCCAGCAGGAGGAAGGAAGTGATTGTGCCCCTGTCCTCGGCACTGGTGAGACTTCACCTTGGGTACTGTGTCCAGTTTTGGGCGCAACATTGAGGTGCTGGAGTGGATATAGAGGAGGGGAATGGAGCTGGTGAGGGGACTGGAGAATATGTCTTATAGGGAGAGGCTGAGGGAGCTGGGATTGTTTAGCCTGAAGAAGAGGAACCTGAGAGGAGACCTTATTGCCCTCTACAGCTACCTGAAAGTAGGTTGTAGTGAGGCCGATGTTGGCCTCTTCTCCCTAGTAACTAACAACAGGACAAGAGGAAATGGCCACAAATTGCACCAGGGGAATTTCAGATTAGATATTAGGAAGAATTTCTGTACTGAAAGAGTAGATAAGCATTGGAACAGGCTGCCTAGGGAAGTGGTGGAGTCACCATCCCTGGAGGCATTCAAAACACATGTAGATGAGGCACTTGGTCTAGAGGTCATGGAGGTGTTGGGTAGAAGGTTGGACTTTATGATCTTGGAGGTCTTTTCCAGCCTTAACGTTTCTATTACTTTAAGCAAAACTTTCTCTGTAAAAGGACACTTCACATTCCTGAAATGCTATTGATAGCAAGCAAACAGTTCATGAGCAGGTTGAAATTTAACTGTATAAAGAAATATCAAAAAAGCTGACTAACAAACTAATTTTTTAACAATCACAGCTTGATACCACTGGTTGTACCATGCTTAGGTTCTCAGCTGCACAAAATAGCATTGAAAGCTAGTCTGGAATATCTGCAGCTGAAACAGTGTCCTGAATTATTTCACGGAATTTTATCCCCTGCATTCATCTCCTGAAGAAATCTTTCTGTATACTGCTGGACCTCAAAGCTTGTGCTTTACATTACTTTCAGTCTTAAAGAATCTTTCACACTGTCTACAAAATGCAAACTGTCCTGGGAGCTGCTGCTCCAAAAGTCTTTCTTAGTTTTTTCTCCTTGTCTATCACATCTTTGGCATTTATGTCAGTAAGAAGAGGCATGCACTGACATCTTCATACCATCATCCTGCAGAATTCTGACTCCTGCAGAGGAGATTATATTTAGTGTCATGCTTAAGCTGCCCACCTAAGTGTATCTCCAGTTTATCCCAAGACCTGAAAACTGGCAGATAGCAGTGTTAACCGGCATACTGCCACACTGACAAGAGACAGAATGTGATATCTAATATGCATTTCAGTTGTTTTCCCAGACAGGAATGTCACATCTGCAGCTTGTTCCCACAGCTTACATCTATGGCTATGGGGATACACCATCACTAGTTCATCTCTAAGGTATATCCATTTAGAAAACTAATGTCTGTTGTCCCTGGCATGAGTTATGGTTTCAGAGATTTAAGATTAGTTGTCTACAGAGGAGTCTCTTTGACTCTCTACCAATGACTTTCATTGAATTGGCTGGTAAAACCCACAGTATGTCAACTGAGAGGGTGAGGAAATTGTCCTGAAGTACTAATAAGATAAAAGTAAGTTTTGGAGTAACTGTTATTGCTGGTCTGTATCACTGAACAAATAGTGCAATGCAAAATCCTTAATATGCCATCAAATCACAGAGAATTACACAACCCTCTGCTTAAGCAGAGTCAGATAGAGAAGGTAGGCCAGGACCAAGTCCAGACAGCTTCTGACTGTCTCCACAGATGGAATCTACACAGACTGTCTGGGCAAACTATTCCAATGTTTGACCACTCTCACAGTAAAAAGTTTTTCCTGTATTCAGATAGAATTTCACGTCTCTTGATTTGCGTCCATTGCTTTTTATTCTGTCACTGAGTACTATCGAGAAGAGTCTGGCTGCCTCTTCTTCACCATCTTCCATCAGTTATTTTGCTTACTAATAAGATCATCCTTGAGCCTTCTCTTCTGTAGGCTAAACAGTCCCAGATCTCTCAGATTTCCTCACAAAAGATGCTTCAGTCCTTTTGTCATCTTCATGGCCCTTTGCTGGATTCTCTCCAGGATGTCCATGCCTTTCTTTAATGGGGAGTCCAGAATAGGAACTGGTACTCCTGGTGTGTCCTCACCAGTGCTGAGTAGAGGGTAAGTACCACCTCCCTCAACCAGATGGCAACGCTCCTGCAAATGCAACCCAGGATGATGTTGGCCTTTTTTGCTATGAGGGTGCTGGTTTATGGACAGCTTGTTGTCCACCACATCCTCAAGGTCCTTCTCTGCAGAGCTGCTTTCCAGCTGGGTGGCCCCAGCACAAAGTGGTACGCATTCCTCCCCAAATGCAGGCATTTAATTTTCTCTCATTTTCTTTTCTCTCTGCTGAACTTCAAGAGGTTCCTGTCAGCCCAGTTCTCCAGCCTGATCAGGTCCCTCTGGATGGCAGCACAATCCTCTGCTGTATCTATCATTCTACACAGTTTTGTATTATCTGCTAACTTGTTGAGGATGCACTCTGTCCCATCCTCCATATCGTTAATGTCAAACAGCATTGGTCCCAGTATCAATCCTGCAGTACTCCACTAGTGACTGGCCTCCCTGGGCCTGACCATTCAGTCAGGTTTCATGTTGAGTGCTTGAGTATTTCCAGTGAAGGTTTTCAGAAGCAGATTTCTACACTATACATAGAAATTTCCATAGTTCTTTTTTTCTGGCTGCAGTATATGCATCCCCAGAAGTGAAGCTTTACTAGTGAGTCAAAGCAATGCAGAACAACATGATAGTGCCAGGATGTATCCTAGAAATAATTAATTTCATTCTTAATTAATAGTTATGCTTACTCTGGTGAATCTCACACAATTGTGACACAGTAGGTGGTAACTGGGTGTGATTTAACTTTTTATCCACACATGAGAGTAAACCAGAGCAATAAATTTCATCCCAGAAAATTTGGATTCAGATGCCAAACATGAGCAGAAAATTGTGAAACATGATTTGCTAAAACAATTTCAGTAGAAAAAGATTAATAACATGCAAAATGAAAAGTCTGATAGCTCCCACTAATTAAGTCTCAACCGAAGTCTTATTGAAATTTCCATTAACTTGTCATCTTTCTCTTTCAAATTTAAACTCAAGTCGACACTTTGCCTGAATTTTAAGAAAATATTTTTCTTACCAGGTAAATCATGGTTTAATTATAAGGATAATATGGTCTCAGTTATGCTGCCATTCATATCACTAATTTTTAAGTGACCCATCAAAAGATAAAATTTCATGTTGCTATTCTATTCTGTGGTTTTGAACATTAATTTTGTTTCCTGAAGCTGAATACATGAATGCTCTCTGAAACAGCACTGTTTGTTTTTGACTCTCCACAACTCTGGATCACTAGTTTAATATTCTGTGCTGCTTTAAAAGGAATTCACATCAAAGTTGTAAGCTTAATTCTGCTACACCAGACAATAGAGTTGCTAAAAGATAACAATACCCTCTGGGAAGTAAATGAAAACACAGTCCCAAACTCTTGTAAGTCAGACTAAAATTGTAACATTCTCTTTATTTGGAAGCAAAATAACATCAAGAAGACTATCAGAAAGGGACTTGTCACATACCACACACAAAATGCAAGTTATCAGGATCAGAAAAAGTTTTATTTCTATTTGTTACAGTTTCAAAGTAAAGAGCTCCACAGGGTTAAAAAAAGCAGTAACTTTTCAGTAGAAGAAGCCCTTGTATCTGACAAGTGAGTGTATTTCTTTTGTATAAATAATATTCTGTAATCCATTTCTATATGCTGAGACATAAATATATCTGTTTGTCAAATTGTATATACTAAGCCATCAAAATAGTCCTCCACATAGGTTTACAAAATGATAGCATATTGTAGAGTTATAATATTTATTGAATATAGCAAAAGTGACTTTTGAGTATATTTTTCTCCACTATACTTTTTACTGAATGATGAGCTTTTAATATTAAGAGGAAAGCTTTACAGAAGACAAAGCTGCAAGAAGAGTCATAGGTTCCAATAATCCTTTGTCCATTTCTAAGCTTTCAACTCTGTGTTGCTTTTATTTCTCAGATGAAATGAAATGCATCAAACCTGGTTCAGTTTCTGTCTTTTAAAATACCAAAGGTGAAAAACAGGGAAGCTGTGGATAGTGTGGTAAGAAAAAAAAAAAAAAAAGCTGTGTGAGAAGGGTATCTTTGTTCTATATCAGCCATTGTCAGAAAAGAAAAGTGGCTGTTCAAAAAGAGAAACGAGAGACTATGCTTTCTTTTTACATAGAAGGTATAATAAGTTCTACAAAAGAATATGTGTGATATGTAGATCTCCACTGAAAAATAATTGTAACAGGGGTAGGGCATAGGGAAGATGATGGTTATGGTAATAGAACAAAGGTAGAAATATTGCACAAGGATACACATATGAGCAGCAGTTGATTAGGAGGCATGAAAAAATACTTCCAAACAACCATCTGAGGGCAAGAAATCATGGATCTTTCACTAAGCAGTTAGCAAAGCTTAAGTCAATGGCTAGATGTTTGCTAAGATCCTCTTTTCTCTGTTTAGATGCTACATTTATATTTATTTACTGTCTCAAGAAAGTTCCCTTACCAGAGAAGACTTCCCATACCAGTCAGGACATTTGTTGCAGCCCCCTCATCAGCCTGACCTTCAATTCCTAGTGTTGGAGGCACACAGAGAAAATTTATTTAGCATTCCTGAGGCATGATGAAATTCAAGTCTCACTGGGGACCTGGCTCCATAGGACTTACATGAACTCCCTCATGGACTAACCCTATCTTCTTCTGGAATATATTTGGATATTTTTTCTTATTCTTGGTCATTTGTATTCACTGCTTTTAGATATTGCCCTGCTCTCCATCCTTCTTTTCAGAGCACATGGATCAAACACCATCATAAGCGCCTTCCTAAAGTCACTTATCTAGTATCTCTTCACTATTCCAGCTGAGCTGGCCTCTGCTTTTTCAGCTATGTGTGGATTTGTATAGACTTCTGTGGTGGGTTGACCCTGGCATGGCACCAGGTGCCCACCAAGCCCTCCTATTGCTCCCCCCACCCCCGTCAGCACGG